>PVLC010001221.1:0-151825 GCA_004027655.1 Graphiurus murinus | reverse complement strand
TGCCAGAGAGAGGGGTTATTGGAAGTCTGTAGGAAAAGCACTATTTGGAAAGACGACCTCTGCACGGTGTTTGTTATCGTTTGTGCAACGCCTTGATCCCAGAAAGAGAGAGTTATAATAAAAGAGGTTCGAACCAGTAGCATTTAGCCGGCGTCTTTTATTGGGGCCTCATGGCTGAGGGTTCAGCCTGGGGCGCCCGATAATCTCCATCATCACCATCACCTTCATTATCTCCATCATCACCACCATCTTCACCACCACCACCACCTCCACTGTCATCATCACCATCATCACCACCATCATCACCATGGCCACCATCATAATCCTATCATCAGCACCATCATCACTATGACAAATATTTGAGAAAAACAACTCAGAGGAGGAAAGACTTGTGTTGGTTCATGGTTTCGAGGTCTCAGTCCATAGCCGGCTGTCTCCATTGCTTGGGCCTGAGGTGAGGCATCCCAGTGGGAGGGCGTGGCAGAGGAAAGTTGCTCAGCTCATGGCAGCGGGAAGCAGAGAGAAGGAAGAAATATCATCATCATCATCGTCACAAAAGATGTGCAGGTGAGATTATTCCAAAGAGGACTTAGGGCCTCTCAGCCATCACACGATCTTGGGGTCTACCTTCCTATCCTGCCCTCTGCCACAGGCCTCCCACCATGATACCACCTCTTCTCTCCCCCCTCTCTGTCACACAAGCAATGGCTTCTGCCACCTGGGACCTTTCCTCAGCTCTCCCACCCCCTTCCCACTTACTCCTCGTGCCTGCACACTGCTTTTCAAAAATCCCCTCTGTTCTTCCTTTTGCTTAGAGAACAATCGTAATAAAAGGCTCCTGGAGATGAAAAACATAAAACACAGAGGGCAGTGGGAAGTGGACAGGAAGCTGCGGCTCCGTCAGGTGGGCGGGGCCACAGGACAGGCCACTCCCCCCTGCGCCATCAGGTGGGCGGGGCCACAGGACAGGCCACTCCCCCCTGCGCCTCGGCGCCTCACTTGGAACCGGGCTGGGAGAGGGAAAGCGCGTTTGCTTTGGAAGGCCTGCAAGCCCTACCCAGCTCTCATGCTCTACCACGTTCTCAGAGGACCAGGAGGGAGGAGCCCCTAGTGTGGATTCCCTGATGAGACGCCCTGATAATGTGCTCCCGGGGTCTGTGCCAGCTCTCCTGACAGTCACTCCTTTTTCTAGATTCTTCTCCCCAGAGCCTCATTAGATAGTTCTGGGCTGGCCCGCACTTGGAAGATACCAGCGCCTCGGTCTCTGCAGGGACAGACACACAGACAGGGCCGCCCTTCAAGCCTGCCCTGCTTGGGTGGGCTCCTGACCCCACACACCCCCAGCCTCTCTCCTCCCCACCCAGCACCCCACTGTGTCTGCCCTCCTTCCTCAGACCAGCCCTCTGCAGCCTGACACTAGGAAATGTGGGATCCATCTTGGGTGCGGGGACGGGGGCCAGATAAACTCCATCCATCATGATGTCTTTGAAAGAAGTCTGAAATTTTAAAAACCTCCTCCATGGGCCTCTCAGCAGGGAGGAATGTGGGCCTCCTGCCTCCCCCCCGCTCCCAGAGCATAGAGAAAAGGGACAGTAATGACACCAGGCACCCCCGGCTCGGGTCTTGGCCAAGGCCTGAGCTGTGCCCAGCAGACTCTGGCAACCAGCCAGACCGCAGTCCCCAGGGCTGCCTAGGAGGCCCTTCCAGGGTGCGGCCTCGAGGACGGGCCAAGGTGATGACAATGTCCAGGGGCCACCTGATCTCGGGGGAGCTGGCCCAGCCGCGTCTCAGCCGAGCAACCACTTCCCTGGAGATTCTGGCAGCTCCAGAGTTCATGGTCCCCAAGAGCCCAGCCCTTCAGAGAGAATGAGTCCAGGGCAGCCCCCAAATATAAGCAGGGGTGCAGCCAGGAGCAGCACCCTTTCTTCTCACTTTGGGGTGGAGGACAGCTGGCAGGGGTGCACAATCGTCTGGAAGACACAGACAAATGTAGATCGAAGCTGACGTGTGCATTTCATGCTCGCTGTGCACCGGGCCCTGCGGTCACTAAGCTCCAGGACAACGTTCTGTGTGTTGTCTTGTAGCGAGAAGGAACCTGAGGCCCGGGATGTGGTTCAAAGGTCGCACATGATCTGTGCGGGCCCGCCAGAGTCATGAGTGGTTCCAGTTGTGCTCACGGGCACAGTCGGGGTCCCACGCTGGCCCTGCATGACTCAGAGTCTTGCCTGCCGCTTTGAAGGCCTTTCCCCAGAGGGCTTAGAGGGTAAGGAGCCCAACCACAGGCGCGGAGCCAGTGAGTGACACCGGGTCCTGTGTCCAGGTGAAAGGTGGACGGAGGAGCGATGGGGTGAGGGAGGAAGGATGGAGCCAGGTGACAGGCGCGGTGAACCAGCTGAGGTCCAAGCAAGGGTGTGGGTGTGGAGGAAGCAGGTAGATAGAACTGCTTTGGGAGGTTGACATGGCCTGAGCCGTGTTTTTATGCAAACATTCTGGCAGCTTCCCAGGACCGAAGTAGAAGGAGAGTCAGGAGGGCAGTGGAGGAAGGCCACAGTGGGCCGGAAGAAGGGCAGAGCCTACACAAATGGTGGGGAGGGCCAGTTCTGAGGGAGAAGCAAAAGGGAGCCTGTGTTAGTCAGCTTTCTGTGGCTAAGACAAAATGCCGGAGGACGTCAACTTAAGTGAGGAAAGGTTCTTTCTCGGCTCCTGGTTTCAGAGGTTTTAGTTCACAGTCACTTGGTCTTCATGGTGGGGAGTGCATCATGAGGAAGCGGAGATGTTAACTCATGGTGGCCAGGACGCGGAGAAAAAGGAGTGGGGACCAGGGAGGGAGGGGTGCCAACAAGAGGTACGCTTCAAGGACACCCCCAGGGACCCACTTCCTCCAGCTGGGCCCCACCGCCGCAGCTGCCCTGCCTGCAACACAGGATCCTCTGGGGGACATTCCCAGGCCCAACTGTGGGTAGAGAGGACCGCAGGCCCGCCGTGCAGGGCCAGGCTGGCAGGCTGGAGGTGTGATTCGGGACCCATTCCACGCATCTGTCGGTCGTTCATTCATCCCATAAACAGCGTGTTGAATATCTCCTATGTCAGCTCTGGACTGAATGGAGGAGGCAGAAGAGGACTTTAGAACAGTCCTGGCCCGATTGCCTGGCCGCCGCAGTCCCCAGGGAGACCAGAGAGTCCTCACCTTCTCCTTCCTCTCAAGTGACCACAGGGTCCCCATGCTCCCGGATGAACCTCCAGCCCCCACCCAGGTCCCAGTTCACCCACCGTAGGGGTTTTATAAGCAAACAAGATAACCCCAAATGAGGATGCTGAGTTAGAAAACATCCTGATAGACACATTGTCGTGAGACAGGGCCAAGCGGTGCAGAGCTGAAGCTGACCCAGGGCTTAATAAGGCAGAAGCAGTGTGGCAGGTGTGCAGAGCTGGGTAGCCTACCCGGGAAGGAGCCCAGGAAGGCTTCCCAGAGGAGGCACGACCTGGAGCCCCGGCCAGGGCCGGCCAGGTGGAAGGAGGAGACTTTCTCTGCAGAGCAGAGGCGGAGAGGCTGAAGCCAGGACAACTTAGGGATTTGCTCCACTCGTTCTGGGGTCTGCAGGCATCTGCCAACTTGTTCATAACCCGTGAACCAAGCAAAGCCGTTAGGCTGATCAGACCCCGGAGTTTCCCAATTGCATCGTAATTCCAAAGCGGCAGTCCTTCCTGGCAACGTTCCCAGCCCTTACGCCGCCTGGCACCAGTGCCCGACCGACTTCCCTGAGCCCTGCCTGCAGCCGCCAGCCCTCACCTCGGCCCCGGGCCCACCTCCCTTTCAAGGTGACCCCGATTCTCCTCCCACCCACCTGTCCCCAGAATTCGCCACTCCCTCCCTCCTCTCAAACTTTGGGACAACGTTGGTACTTCTTCTCTTGGGGTGCAATCTGTGTTCTGGCTGGTCATTCCAGATGCCCAAGTGCTTCTTTAACCACTTTCCTGAAAGAGAGTGCAACTTACTGGGTGAGCTGGGCTCTGTGGATATATGGGGTGCAGAGGGGGAGGTGAGAGGACTGGAAAGCGTGTGGAGTCCCGAGGTGCTCGATTAACAAGGACAGTCCGTCTGGTGCCCAAGAAAGCAGATGCAGTGCCTCCCGGGCCCTAGCACAGAACACACATGAGGGGTCCCAGCCACCGGGGCGACACAAAGCCTTCAGCCTGCTCAGTCCTCCAAAACATAATGGCCTCGTCTAGACTGTCCCAACCTGCCCCAGCAGCAAGGAGCTTTTCGGCTGGACACGGCGTAGCCCTCCGTCACCCTGGGGCCTCCGCGTCTGCAATCCTATCGGCCATCATAGTTTTTGACTTTTCATTCATTCACTCACTGATTATTATTCTCCAGCCCTTCTGACGCTTCAGACAGGCGGCCCCTTGGATTTTTGTACAGCCAAAGAGCACGCTCGGCTCTCTCAGGATGCACTCCGAGCGTGATACGTCCCGCGGAATGTTTTTTCAGAGCAGTGAAAAATTTAATTTTTCCCCCCAGCATCAAGATGTGTCAAACATAATTTATGCCTGGACATAATTCATCCCTCAAGATAAATATTGAAACCCAAGAGAGGGGAGACGGCTGCAGAATTTCCAGGGGCAGGGGAGGTAGGAGAGGAGGGGGTCTCCCCCGTGATCCCACCACTGAAGGGGTGAAAAAGTGTAAACTAAACGAAAGTCAAGTAGCTAACCCCTGGTCTGGTCTTGGTCTCCTTCTAGAACTGCCGCGGATTTTTTTTTTTTTTTTTTTTTTTTTTTACAGGCCTCTTTTGTGTCTGTTGGACTGTTGCTCTGTCTTGCATAAAAATCTCCTGCAATAGAAGTCCTCAATTAAAGTCACCTGCTGGTCTTTGTCAGCTGAGCTTGACGCTGTCAAATAACACAGAGCCCCTTAAGCCAATACAAGTCATTAAGGAGGAGGTGAATTAGAGATCCGACATGGCGGACAGCAGCCATCCATAATCAATTGATATCTTCCTCTGCCGGGGGGCGGGGTCCCGGGGAGCCCCACTCCCCGCCCGCCTCATCCGCAGGGGCCTCCACCCCTGGATCCAATTAGGCTGCAGCTCAGCGGGTCTGAGGTTGCGCTGAAAGGCCATCAGTAGGCGAGCCCATTAATAACTCGCCAGTGCCCTGCGTATTGTAATTGTCAGGCTGCAATTTACAGTAATCCTCCAATGCAAAAGCCTAAGTCGCTGCAGCTGATTGGAAATTCATACGCCCATTTGAAAGAGAAAAACACAAGCTGCATGGGTTAAAAGGCCAGAGTGTGCAAGTGTGTGTGTTGAGTGACAGACATTTTAGTACTAGCCTGGGACTATATTTTAAAAGGTCACTGAAAACTCTTGGCTTGGGCCCTCTGACAAACAATGAACGTTCCATATATTTATTTGCCATCTCTTTGTTTTTACAGCAAGCAGAATAAATGAGTTAAATGACGTTGTGCGGGCCTGCATATTGTCAGCACAGGTTATAAGTCATTATTAAACTCCATCAAATCAAACCAAACCCGGTCAAGGCAATGAGACTAAAAGTTATTTGCATTCCTTCTGTCATAAAAAATCATATCCCCTTACTCAAGACTTTCGTTTCTTTATTAAATACAGCCACAAGAGTATTTCAGGTCTGGCAATATAAGCTCAGGAAAACCTTCTTGGTATAACTCAGTGTAACAGCTTAGACCCGATCCCACTAAAAAGTCCCAGCTGAGCGTATCTGGGCACTCAATCAAGACATACATATTACTTTTAAATAAGATTAGCCTCTATATTTTGCTGCTTAAGTTAAAACTTTTCATGTCATTCTCTGCTTTTCTATAAACTCCAACATAATTCTGTTTTAGCAAAATACTTCAAACAAATTAAAAACCTCAAGTCGAACGTGTCCTGAACAAAAACTTTCTTAATGGCATCGCAATGTGTTTGCTGACACTAAAACACTTTTAAATAAGATGGATTTTCCCTCCACTTTCCTGCGTTTGTAATTACGGCTGCGGCTCAGCGTTCGCCTTTGGTTACAATGGCAAAAGCAGTTATCTGCGTTCCAAATATTGTTTGACCAATAACTTACCAGTGACCCGCAGCAGCTGTTTAAAAAATCGTCCTTCCCTATCTGTCTGCAATTGGGTTCTCCAGTAATTGTGAGATGGGAATTGATCTGCGGGGACGATCTGGGGGGGGGGGGGCCCACGGGGCAGATAGGAAGGAAGGGGAATCGGGGTTCCCTGCATGGTGCTCGTATTGGAGGGGCTGTGAACCACAGTATCTTTTTGATCCTGAAGAGCGGTTGGGAGGCAATTAGTGAGCAAAATAAATGACTGGGCAGTGCATCCATTCCTAATCCAAAAAAGATGTCTCTGGCCATTATTGAGAGAGTGGGGATTTGACAAGGCAGCTGCTGTAAGCGTGAACGGTGAGCAATTCCAGGACCATTCATCCAGCTCTTGGATCGAAGGGAACACATCTGAATATTTGTCTGTGGCACCTCCATATTTTTTATATCCAGCGTATTGGGTGATATCTTGAGGCGGAAGCAGAAGTACACATGGCATCGGTGCCAGTACCCACCTCTTCTTTCTCCAGGTACTTCCTGCGTGCCCTGTGCATATGGTACACTGCACCAGGGTTCCCAGCTTAGTCCTGGATATTTTATTTTATTTGGTACTGGGGATTTAACCCAAAGTCATTCTACCTCTGAGCCAAACCCTCTGCCCAATTTTATTTATTTATTTTATTTTACAACAGGGTCTCACTAAGTTGCAGGGGTTCTTGCTAAGTTGCTAAGGCTGGCTTGGAACTTGAGATCCTCCTGTCTCAGCCTCCCAAGTACTAGGATTACAGGCATGCAGCAGCATGCACAGCTTTTAGCCCCAGATTTCTAACCCATTATCTCCTCAAGGCTGATGACAGCCCTCTGAGACAGGTAGGGATTACCATCTTCATCCGATAGTCATCGAGAGTGAAGCTGAAAGATATTAAGACCACTCTGTGGTGTGCCAGGCAGGGTTCTAAGGTGGCCCAAGATTCCTGCTCCTTGGTGTACACACCTTGTGTAATAACCATCCCCTGAGTGTGTATATGGTAGTGGGGGAACCTGGGAACATGAATAATGTTGTTGCCATGTCACCATGGAAGATAGGATGTGCCTATCTTCCACACAAAGATGAAAGAATTTTGCAGATGTAATTAAGGTCCCTAATCAGTTGACAGAGTTCATGGACACAGAAATTTTCCTAGGTGTCCTGACCTAATCAGACGAACTATTTGTTTACTTATGGTGCTGAGGATTGAACACAGGGGCATTCTACCTCCCAGCTACCGCGAGTCTCATTAAGTTGCTGAGAATGGCCTCAAACCTATGACCCTCCTGTCTCAGCCTCCCAGGTGCTGGGATTACAGGTAAGCGCCACCATGCCCAGGTTCAGATGCACCCTTTAAAAGCCAATCCAGGCCTTCCCTGAAAAGAGAAGTATGAATAGGTGGAAGCTCTCCTGCTGGCCTTGAAGCAGCAAGCTTCCAGGAATTCTTCATGTGTAAAACTCATTTTGCCAACAACCACATGAGCACAGAAGGATCCTGGGAGAGATGAGACCTCAGCTCCAGAGATACCAGGATCCAGGCCTTGCAAGATGCAGCTGGCTGAATCCAGAGAGCGAGAAGACAGATGTGGGTTTTGAGCCATTCAACGTAGTAGCTTGTCACGTAGCAATAGAAAATGAACACACGTGGCCAGTTATGAAATCAGGCCCCCCCCCCGCCCCGGCTGCCAAGGAGATGTGCCCATACATCCACACACCATGGCCACCTCTCAACCCTGAGTGTGTGCTCCCTTCTAACACCGACAGATAGTGCAAACACCAGAGACAGCTTGCTTGTCAAGTGCACTCACCAAGGTGGGCAGGGTGGTGCACACGGGTAATCCCAATACTACCAATACTACCTGAGACAGGCAGATTGCAGGTTGGAGGACAGCCTCAGCAACTTAGAGAGAACCTTAGCAACCTAGCAAGAGACCCTGTTTTAAAATAAAATAGGTTACGAGACCTTCAGCAACTCAGCAAGACCATGTTTCAAAATAAAAAATAAAATAGGGCTGGGGGTATATGGCTCGGAGGTAGAATACCCCCCTGGGTTTCAATTCCTAGTACCATAAATAAATAGATAAAAAATAAATAAACACATAAATAAATAAATAAATAAATAAATAAATAAATAAATAAATAAATGTCTAAGGGGTGTAGCTCAGAGGTACCGTGCCCCTGGGTTCAATTCCCAGTACCAAGAAAAAAAAAAAAAAAGTGTTTACTCAATCTTTTTCTTATCTCAAAACATACTTACAGATAACCTACTTTTTGATTTGACTTTTTGTATTATCTCCAAGGCTCCTGAAAATACAACTAACATCTTTTTTTCCCAAAGACCCCAAACAGCCGTACACTTGAGAGCAGCATAAAATGTTCTTGTTAAGTCCACGAACATTAGCACCTTATGAAAAAAGCCGTACCTTTAAAAACACCTGACTAAATATTTCATGAATACAACACACGGCAAATTCTGACCATAGATTCGTTGGATTTACAACCGTCAAACTATATTAAACTTACAGTATCAAGATTTATCCCCTATTAAATGGAGTCTCGTTTTAGTAATATCTCACATTTGATTCCAAAGGATCTCAAATACCTCCAACCCCTCACCAGGGCACCCCATCATAACTCATAACGAGGTACTCAAAGACCTCATTGTACTGCTGCCGCTGCTGCCGCGGTGGGGAATGACTCACCTGTGCAGGAGAGGTGGCAGGCAGGGTGGGGGCCACTGCTGTACAGAATGCAGAAGGCACCAAGTCAGACCACAGGGACCCACCGGGAGTGTGGGCACAGCGAGGTGGACCTAACACGTCAGTCTCTGTGAATTCTTTTCTCTTCTCTTCTCTTCTCCTCTCCACTCCATTTCCCTTCCCTTCCCTTCTCCTCCTTACCTTGCTCTGCTTTGCTTTGCTTTGCTCTAGCAGTGCTGAGGATTTAGCCCAGGGCTTTGCACATGCCAGGCAAGCATGCTCAACCACTGAGCTACACCCCCAGTCCTCCAATGGTTTTTAAACATTAATTTTTGGCAGCAGAGCCCTTTTCCCCTACACAGTGTAATCAGAAAGCTCCACAAACAGAACAGATAGAATGGGAACAGCGCTGGCCAAAGCAGTAAGAGTTGACAGTAGCCCTCCCCTTGATGCCTCCCTCTGGACACCCTGCTGGCTGCAGCACACAGCCAGGGACTCTGCTTCCAGCAGTGGTTCCCCATCTTGGCTACACACTGGGGTCATCTTGGAACCTTCTGTTCAAAAGCAGATGCCAGCCTGGCATGGTGGCACATGACTGTAATCTCAGTACTTGGGAGGCTGAGACAAGAAGATTGCAGGTTTGAGGTCAACACCAGAAACTTAGTGGGACTCTTAGCAACCTACTGAGAAGTGTTTCAAAATAAAACATAAAATAAAAGGGCTGGGGATGTAGTTTGGCAGTAGAATTCCCCTGGGTTCAATTCTTAGTACCACATTAAAACAGAAAGAGAGAGAGAAAGAGAAAGAGAAAGAGAGAGAGAGAGAGAGAGAGAGAGAGAGAGAAAGAGAAAAGGCAAATGCTCAGGCACCACCCCCAGAGATTCTGATTGTGTTATACTCACCAGTGTGGTTGAACCCCATCTTACATTTGAGGAAACTCTCCAAGAGGGGAAAAGATTGGCTGAAGAAAATAGTTTTAAACTAAAACCCAGAGAAATAGCCATCTTCTTGGACCAAATCCCATTGACTCAGGAGTGCAGGGACATTATTGTCCACACTGAAATTGTAAGTTCGGGTTAAAACGTGTGAAATAATTTTAAAGATTTAGAGTGACCACAGGCATACCTCAAATAATTCCTTAAAAATATTCAGGGCTTTATGATATGAGTAAATACCATAACTGACATCGTAAGAGCTTTCCTAGCCCTATCATTGAAAGAAGAATGCAGCCTGCTAAAGAGGCCACAAACGCTCACTAGTGAGGGTTTCGGTCTTGAGTGTCCCCCCAAACCTCATGTGTTGGGCAACACAGCAATGCCCAGAGGCAAGACTTTTAAGAGATGATGAGCTCTTGAGCGCTCCAATCTCAGCAGCAGATGAATCCATTTGATGGATTAATAGTTTGCGTGGTCTACTGGTGGTCACTGCAGGCCAGTGGGCATGGCTGGAGGGAGGAGGTCACCAGGGACATGGCCTTGGACTCTCTGTCCCTGGTCCCTTCTTTCCCCTCTGTCTCTCTGCTTCCTGGCCGCTATAAGCCAAGCAGCTCTCCTCTGCCACACCCATCCACCGCGAGGCCTCTGCCTCAGAGCCTGTCTACCATGGACTGAACCTCTAAAACCACGAGCCGAAATAAATCTTGTCTCCTCCAAGCTGCTCTTGTCAAGTATTTTGGTTGCAGTGACAGAAAAACAACAAAAAAAAGAAAGCTAATCAACACACCCCACCCTTGTACCATCCACCAACAACCAGTACAGTGAGACATTGTAAGAACTCCTACTGGCCCCTCAAAACCTGGCTCAAGCCTCACCCCTTCTGTCAACGTTCAAGCTGTGATGGACGTGTGTGTTGGACCAAATCCCATTGACTCCACCGTGCCACAGGGCCCACAGCAGAGCAGGACATGAACCCAGCTCTAGGAATGACAGTCTCGACCTGCTACGATCCCTATCTTCATTGCTTGTGCATTCACATAGTTAAATTCTTATGGTTTTGATATTGTCAGCTATGAGCAGATCCCCTGAGCCAACTCCATTGCACAGACAAGGAGACCAACCCACCAGAGGCTGTGACTCAGCTGGGGAGTAGCAGAGCCAGGTTCCCCAGGGCAGGTCCTTGGCCACCAGCTTCTCCCTGCAGCCCACCTGGCCCAAGAGGACCAAAGTCAGATTGTCCTGGTGCGTGTGCGGGACTTGCGAACTCTCCTAGCCTGGCACAGCTCAGACACTGGCTGACGGTGCCTCCCTCTGTCAACAAAATTGGTCTTAGTGAGCCCCAATTCCTGTTTGTAAACACAACTTCAGGTTGGAGTTCTGCCTTGCTGAGGGCATCGATTCAGCCTTTTATTCCAAAAATAGGTAAACAGAGGTAAAACAAAATAAAACAAAAAACAACTAACCACTTAACAAAACCCAAAGCAGGCCTGATGGCTTTAAAAAGAAAAAAGAGGTAAAGCTCAAACACCCTGCCCCATAAGAGACACTCAGCAACATAGGGACCAGGGCCAGAGCCACTGAACACATGACCCACTGGGACACAGCAGCTGAAGCAAGCACAGGGCTCAGAGCTGCAGCCAGGGTGCCATCTGCCTCCTGGGCAGCCGCCTGGCCCACCTGGGCCAGCTCTCCTTCCGATACTCAGTGGCTGCTTCATAAATAGGTTCAGGACCAGTGAACGTCCAGGGGATGGTCTGCAGCCTGGAGCACGCTTCAAAGGATCCATGGCGACAACACAGTGGTGCAGATGCCCACGGGAGAGGGCAGAGTCAGGGCAACAAGGACAAGGAGAATGAGCAGCTGCTACTCGTACCAACTCTGTGCTCGATGCCTATTAGACAACTGTCCCCTGGTTTGCCTGAGGTCTGCCCTCCTCACCAGGATGTAACGTGCTCACAGTTACTGCTCTGTCCCCTATGCAGAAGGGGAAGAGAGTTGCCTAGCAGCCAAAGCAAAAAGGGGAAATACCAGTTACAAGATGCGCAGTGTCCATTCCAGGCAAATCTTTAGGAAAGACATAGACTTTTCTAGATATTTCTCCAGCGGGGCCTTTCAATTTTACATGTCCTGACTGTGTCAGACTGGCCAGGAAACCCACCCGTCCCCTAAGACTGTGACACACCAATATTCAGGAGAGGCCTGGCGCCCATTCCTATTTTAGACAGATAGATGATAGATAGATGATAGATGGATGGATAGATAGATAGATAGATAGATAGATAGATAGCTGACTCAGGAATTGTTCTGCCCTCCAGCTGGCTGAGCTCTGCCTCTCCTGCATCTGTCCCTATCCTGCCCTTTGTCTCCCAGGACCCGCTGACAAGGGCAGAGGCGGATGCAGGACAGCAGAGCGCTTGGAGACCGGGGCTGACCGAGGCCCTACTGTAGCCCAGAAACATTTGGGATCTGGGGCATGGGGGGAGGGTGTTAGACATGTCTTCTGCATCCTGGTGGCTCCGACATGTGGAGAGACGGTGACAGCATCGCGGAGCTGTGTTGGGAAGGACCAGGACGGGGAAGTCGCAGATGAAGCCGACGGCACACATCAAGGCCCCTTGAAGCTGGAGCTGGGGCCTCCGGGAAGGCACTGGCCCTCATCACGAGGGGTGAGGGGCGGCTCCTCGGGGGAGGTGAGCTCCATGGAGTCTGTCCTCTGGGACTGTCAGGTGTCAGGAACGGGCGAGGCAGAACCAGTTGAATGTAAAACAACAGGAGCTTTGCTTCCCGGCCACTAGCTGCAGGCCAAGCTCAGCCAGGACCACTTGACCTAGGGTGCCCAGTGAAGGGGGAGCCCGAGTGACCCAGTGCTTAGAAAATCTCCTGGTCCCCTCCAGTCCCAAACTTCAGGGGAGTCCATGGGTTGGCTGGCCGACAGGCCACGAGCAGGTAGTTTCCCAGCATGCCAAAGTGGCTCAAAGTGCTCAGCATGCCAGTAGCGTCCTGAGCAGCATGCCTGGTAGGGCACATCCGGAAGCATGCTGCTCAGGACGCTACTGGGCTAAGAACTATTGTGAAGTGGTCTGTGGTCTTGTAAGTTTGGGAAACGCAGCCCAGAGTCCTCATCCACTTAGCATAATAAAGGACCTGAGAAGTCCTGCAAAGAATCTTCTTTAATTCCATGTAACCCCAGAGTGCCCAGATTCAGTTAGCTGATAAACCATATCCCGTCTGTTGATACCCCTGGAATCTACCCAAGTCTCCATCTCCCAGAATGGTTTCAGGCACGGAGAGGGAAGTGAGGCTGGGGTGGAGTAGAGAGACTCTTAAGTGAAAGGCAATGTTCAAAACCAAACAAATGGGGGAATGTTGGTGAGCAGCTCGCCAAAACACATCTTCTGAAAGTTAAAAAGAAGCCAGGCATAGTGGCACACACTTGTAATCCCAGTACTTGGGAGGCTGAGACAGGAGGATCGCAGGTTTGCGGCCAGCCTTAGTTACTTAGTGAGACCCTCTGCAACTTAGTGAGATCCTGTTTCAAAATAAAGACTAAAAAGCTGGGCGTGGTGGCACATGCTTGTAATCCCAGCCTTTGGGAGGCTGAGACCGGAGGATCTGGGTTTGTGGCCAGCCTCAGCTACCTAGTGAGGCCCTCCGCAACTTAGGGAGACCTGGTTTCAAAATAAAGATAGGGTTGGGGGTGTGGCTCAGAGGTAGAATGGCCCTGGGTTCAATCTCCAGTAACACACACACACACACACACACACACACACACACACACACACTTCAGAATATGAATAGCATTACTTTATCACCTAATAACTTCCTAATTAGATGCTCCGTTATGCACACCCATTACCATCACCCCATCCCCCAGCCAAGGAAAAGCGGGAGGAGGTTGCAGGGTGAAGATGCCACCGTGGACCACGCTTCCGCTGAGAGGCTCTTTGTATGTCTGCTAAGAGCACGCAGTCCGGAGCCGAGGCCCGCGTCCCTCACTTGCTCGGAGAGGCAGTCACCAGCCCACGACCTGCATGACCTGCTAGGCCTCCTGTTTTAGCTCTATTACAATGACACCATCCAGCTTAACAATGCAGCTTTGGGGGCTGTTCCTTTTCTTCAACAGTGACCGCAAAGCAGAAGAGAGCCCAGACCGGCTTTTTGTAGATTTGGCAGAACGTTATTTAAAATGAGGTGCGGAGGCTGAGAGAGGAGGCTCCCAGGTTTGAGGAGAGCCTTAGCAACTTAGCAAGACTTTCAGGAACTTAGTGAGAAGCTGTTTCAAAGTAAAAAACTAAAGCGGGGCCTGGGAGTGTAGCTTGGAGGTAGAATGCCCCTGGGCTCAATCCCCAGTGTCTCACACACATATATAAATCAAATGAGGTTCCAGATGGCTTACCTTTATTTTTAATAACTTTATTGATGCTTTGTAATTATGCATCCTAATAGATTCAGTGATACAAACATACACTCACACAGCACGTGGGGTTTCCATCGGCACCCCCTACCTGCCCCCTCCAATATTTACTGAGACTGATTGGTGGTGATACCTTCAGGTATGGAGCAAGCATTATTTGAACTGTTTTCCTTGTCAATCCTCCTTTTCCTCTCTCTGCCCCTCCCCCGCCCCCTTGTACTCTTCCCTACTCGTCTTTTCACTTAACTGAAATCACTTTTGTGCACTATGTTCTCTCTAGCTTCTGCATATGAGAAAAAACAAAACAAAACAAAACAAAGAAACCCAAACAAACAAACAAAAAACCTTTCTGAGCCTGGCTGACCTCATTTAGCTTAATATTCTTTTTTCTCCCCACTTTCTTGCAAATGGCTTATCTTACCAAGACTGGCCTTACGCACTCAGCCTTTCAGAGGCTACTTGGTGTGCCCCTTTTTAGTTTGGTGTGAGTTGGGAAACAGGGACAGTAGGTTCCCACTCTGGCTAAGGAGGGAGATGAGGAGGCTTCATCTTCCTCATTTGTAGTAGGGTTACACACAAAGAAGGAAACCCAGCAATTGCTACCTGTGGGGGTTTCTTCTCAATCTCTTGTGTACAGATATACATCCACCCACATATCTGAATTCCACATTTTTTCCAAAAGACACAGATAAGAGTATTACAAGAAGGCTAGCAGGACTGTGTTCTCAAGCAAATTGCTCTTTCCTCCTCTTGCCCACATGGAGATGAGGGCTGCAGGGATGGTTAGCATGTGCTAACCCCACAGGAGGACTGCACCCCGAGTTACACCTGAACTTGCATTTAACCCCAAGGACTCGATGCTGCTCATTGCAAAGGCAAGGGTGTGAAGCGGAGAAAGGGAAATAACCTGCCCGAAGTCAACCTGGCTCCGGCTCCCAGCCTGAATCCCCGCCATGCACTTCCATTTCCATAATGGCACTGAGGAATAAATAGCAGGAGAGGTGTAGAACGTTTGGCACAGACCTGCCCGGCCCCTGTGCTGCAGTTCAATAAACCTTGGCTCACACAGGCTCAAGCATCCTTATCTGACATCTTGGAGGGCTTAAGGCCAAGCTGTTTTCTAATCCGAAATTTTGGAACTTTAGAAAGGTAATTCTTTGCGTTTCCATGTATTATTTAACCCCCGCAGCAGGCTCTGTTTTGGACAGGTCATGAGACATGCTACTATTTCTGCAGTGACACCTATGAATAGACACACTAAGTGGGAGAGAGAATGAACAGGCTCAGCTCAGGTTAGGTCAGGCTTTGCGTCAAATAAGTTCCAGGAAATCTGATTTTCAGTGCTTTGTGGACTTGAGAATTAGGAACCTGTCATAGGCCTAAAATGCAGTGTCCTTCCCTGTGCACAAGGAAACATGTGTGAGGACATTCATTATGTTTTTGTTTCTAACAATAAATAGAACTGGGAACAATACAAATACCTGATAGGGAGTAGGCTCAATAGATGAGGGTACCTCTCTCTACAGTGGAATTCTATGCGAATGTTACAGGCACCAGTGGCCATCCAAGTGTGCATGCGTACACACACACCTTGCACACACACGACGTAAAAACCTGAGCTGCATTCTGAAGATCAGTGCACTTTATGAAAATCAGTTACGTTTTACTTCAGTTAGAAAGAAAATCAGGCAGATCTGATATGCAATATCCCTGAACTCTTAAAAGCAATGTGTAAAAACGTGTTTAGTACGCTGCCACTTAAAAGTGATCGAAGCTGGCTGTGGTGGTGCACACCTATAATCCCAGTACTTAGGAGGCTGAGACAGCAAGATTGCAGGTTTGCAGCCAGTCTCAGCAACTTAGCAAGACCCTGTTTCAAAACAAAAAAATAACAAAAGGGCTGGGGGTGTAGCTTAGAGGTAGAATGACTCTGGGTTCAATATCCAGTACTACAAAAAGGGGGGGGGGTGTCAAGACTCAGCCATTTAGTTATTTGTGGAAAATGTCTTAAAACAATTCTAAGAAAAATGGTTAATACTGGTTGCCTTTGGAGGAAAGCACTGCATAAAGAGGTAAGTTTTTTCTTTTTTTATTTACTGCGGAGTTTATTTAGTACATTTTTAGTTGTTTTTATTTTAATCATGTGATTGTATTTCCTGTAGAAAAAATATTTTTTAAAAAAGTGTTTACTAGCTGGGAATGGTGGTGCATGCTTGTAATCTCAGTACTTGGGAGGCTGAGACAGAAGGATCTCAGGTTCGTGGCGAGCTTCAACTACTTAATGAGGCCCTTTGCAACTTAGTGAGACCTGTTTCAAAATAAAGAATAGAAAATAGGACTGAGGGTGTACTTCAGAGGTAGAATGCCCCTGGGTTCAATCCCAGTACCGCAAAAAAAAACAAAAACAAAAAACAAAAACAACAACAAAAAACAGCGCTTCAAGAGCTCAGGTCAGAAGATGGGGTGAACACTCGTGTGTGTCCCACCCCAAGAGCCAGGGTCTGAGATTGTGGTCAGGGAAGCGTGGACCAGGCAGGACACAGAGCTCGGCATAGGCTCTGAGTGTGTGAAGAGGTGATTGCACACACCTGTGTGGCTCCCAGCGCCCCTCCACACAGCACCCCAAAGGTGAATGCCAACTACCATGCTAAGCACCACAGAGGGCTGGCCTAAAGTCACTGAAGCAAATGGGAAAACAAATGATTTCTGGCTCTGTCGTAATAAAATCCTCCTCATGTAAGTAAGTATGGGTTTAGCTGCAACGGGGTTGGAGAACTGTAGGTTTTTCTCAAATTTGAGCTGGCTGCTAGGTACTGGGCCTACAGCAGGAAGCAAAACAAGATGCTACCCTAAGGCAGCAACCCTTCGAGGAGGGTGGTGGTACTAAGTCCTAGCAACGACCCTGCCAGCGACGGTGGGGTAGCTTATATTAAATAACAGGGGCCGTCCTCTCAGAGATAGGTAAGCGGGGGCCTGGACCAGGAGGAACCAAGATCTGTGTATCCTGATACGAGGTCCAAACTAAATGTCTTCCCTGCATTCTGCTAACCTGCACCAGGGCCCCAGGGTTCGTTACAACCAGCAGGTTCACGGTAGAGCAGAAGCAGAACCGAAGCATGGAGCGATTTTCAGGAAGAGTGACCCTGGGGCCTGGAGGAGACGCTTGGTGTGGGTGAAGCCTAAGCCCACAGAGCACCGAGGCCCCAGCCGCCCAGGGCTGCCGTGCAGGGCTTTCTAGACCAGAGGTTGAGACCCATCTGGGTTTCTACGTTAAATGGATCGTTTTGGCTACAGAGTGGGAAGTAGGTCAGGGAGGACAAAGAGCTGGAGCACAGAAGACCCGCCAGGGCGCGCCGCAGAAATGGGATGAGGCTGTGTCTAGGAGGCCCACGCCACAGGATTTGCTGATGGCTGACAGGCAGCAGGTGGGAGAAGGGCAGGAACCAAGGGTTCCCCTGGCTAAGCTTGGAGCTTGGCAGAGGGACCTTGCGGAGCACTGCCACGGCACTGCACACTGTAGCAACCCAAAGGTCCAAATCACTTTACACCATACATAAAAAATAACTCAAAATGAATCAAAGTCCTGACATAAGAGCTAAAATTAGAATGGTGGAAAAGCTTCATAACATTAGACTTGGCAATGGGATTTTTTTGAATGACAAAAGCATAGGAACAAAGGAAAAGATATAAATCAATCAACTGGACTTTACCAAAATTAAAAATCTTGGTGCATCAAAGGTCATTATCAAGACTGTAAAAAGGCTACCCAAAGAAGAGGCGAAAAATTTGCAAGTCATGTTTAATAAGGCTGCAATATTCAGAATATTAGAGAAATATGTGTGTATAAAAAGAACTCCTAAGACTCAGCAACAAAAATGGCTAACCCAACTCAAAAATGGAAGGACTTAAAATTCCTCCAAAGAAGGTGCACAGATGATGATAAGCACAGCTGAGGAAGAAAAGGTGCTCCACATCCCTCGTCAGCAGACAAATGTCAATCAAAGCCACAGTGAGATCCCACTTTACACCTACGACAGATATAAAGAACCGGGAACCCAACACTGAAACTGGCAATGTCAAACAGTGAAGTCACCATGGAAAACAGTATGGTCCCTCCTCAAAAAAATTACACTTAGAATTCCCAAGTGACAAGCCGGGCGTGGTGGCGCACGCTTGTAATCCTAGCATTCGGGAGGCTGAGACCGGAGGATCCGGGTTCGAGGCCAGCCTCAGCTACCTAGTGAGGCACTCCACAACTTAGTGAGACTCGGTTTCAAAATAAAGAATAAAAAATAGGGCTGGGGTATAGCTTGGAGGTAGAACGCCCCTGAGTTCAATCCCCAGTACCACAAAAAAAAAAAAAAAGAATTCCCAAGTGACCCAGCAGCAATTCCACATCTGGGTATATACTCTAAAGAACTGAGAGCAGGGGCACGAACAGATATGCAGAATTACTCATAAAAGACAAGAGGTGGAAATAGCCCAAGTGTCCAAAGGCAAAGAAACGGATTAATGAGCTACGGTATATACGTACAGTGGAATATTTTTCAGCCTTAAAAAGAAATTTCTGACACATGCTCCAACACAGAGGAGCTGTGAAGATGTTATACTAAGTAAGGTAAGCCAAACACAAAAAGAGAAATGTGGTCTGACTGCACTCATACAAGGTACTTTGAAAGTTAAATTTGTAGAGATATGGAGAACGAGGCTTCGAGGGCTCGTAAGGAGGGAAAAGGAAGTTAGTGTTTAGTTGGTACAGAGGTTCAGTTTGGGAGAGGAAAAGTCCTGGAGACGGATGGTACTAGGGTTGCACAACATTGCCAATGTTCCTTATTCCACTGAGCTTAAAAACAGTCAAAGTGGTAAATTATATATATATGTATATATATATATATATATATATATATATATATACACACACACACACACACATACACATATGTATATATATCACATATACAGACAGATAGACACAGATATAGATATATAGTTTTATCACAAAAAGGAAAAGAGATTTAAGGGTTGGTGAACTGCCTTGAAGACAGGTTAGAACGTGTT
Organism: Graphiurus murinus; assembly: GCA_004027655.1. Taxonomy (NCBI): domain Eukaryota; kingdom Metazoa; phylum Chordata; class Mammalia; order Rodentia; family Gliridae; genus Graphiurus; species Graphiurus murinus. The sequence continues at coordinate 132,616 of PVLC010001221.1, read as the reverse complement.
CTCCTGGCTGGCAGCACATCTGCCTGCTCCTCGCATCTTTCCAAGGGTGAGTGGGTGACTGCACAGGACTGAGCTGGTGTGACACTATGCTGACCGCTCTGCATACACAGAGAGTCCCAATTCCACTGGAATTCTTTCTACGCATATCCCGATCTGCAGAATGATGCCCTTGGCTTCACTGTGTTAGTTACTGCCCGCCCTGGGAGTCACTGAAGGAGCCGCTGTCTTTGGAGGACCAACGGTGGCAGGAAGGAGCAGTGACCGGAGCTGGCCTGGACTACCTGGTGAATTTTGGGCAGTACCACCAACAAACACAAGTAGAACTAGTTACCCAAGTTCCTTGGGATTGAAATAAACACACTTTTTCTTCCTTTAGAACAATCAAGAAAAGGATTACACTTACAAATAGAAGACAAAAATCTTCTGCTTGCCATCTTCCTGTGCCCAAGTGATTCCCTAGTACTTAGTTTACTCACAAAAGAGTTGGGTCAAAGTTTGAAATAACAGAATTTTTTCTTAACTGAAAATAGGGAAAATGTGTCCTAAAAATCTAGAAGCTCAACATTCTGTCCACTCTGCTTCAGAATAACCTTCACGTAAGGAGCATGTCAAACGTATTACAATAATCCAGGACTTGGAACATATCAACTGTGATAGAATTTCAGAAAAACACACTGGTCTTAATGACGCTTTTAAAAAGACAATTTTTAGCTGGGCCTGGTGGCACACGCTTGTAATCCCAGCATTTGGGAGGCTGAGACCAGAGGATCCGGATTCACAGCCAGCCTCAGCTACCTAGTGAGGCATTCCGCAACTTAATGAGACCCTGTTTCAAAATAAAGAATAAAAAATAGGACTGGGGGTGTAGCTCAGAGGTAGAATGCCCCTGAGTTCAATCCCCAGTACCGCAAAAAAAAAAAAAGACAATCGTTACTATACAATTCTGCAGGTGGACAAGTAGCAGAACGTGGTCAACAAAATTTTATATTAAATTTTGCACTTTCATATGATGTAGCATGGAATTAAAACACTTAAAAAATTATTTCTGCTATCACTATTTAAATGTTACCACCCACTTGAATTAAGTTAAAGCAGGAAAGAAAAAAAGACAAAAGCACACAGAGTAGACAGACCACAACTTTATTGGAGATTTACTTGGCTACAATTATTACAAAAACAAAACAAAAAACCAAAAAGAAGAAAAACTAAAGGTAATTGTGATCTATAAGGTGCAGACTGCAAAATTTTGCAGCATGATTACGGTATGAATGAATTACATCATGTTCCTTAAAAACAGCTGCAGCATGTGATGTACATATTTTATTGTCAATGAAATTATGTGTTAGTTTTACTTGATTTTTGTCATTTTTTCCTTCACTCTATTTACAGCAGAAAAGGCAGACATTTTCTTCCATTCACCTGTGTACTTCTGCTGTATAATCTGCTGCTGCCGTGAGTGCATCAATACAAGGTAAATTGTCTATGGTTGATGTCCAAATAAAAATGGACTAGGAAAAGGAAACAATGATTAAAACATATTTACAAGTTAGCTTTAAAAGATCATTTTCACGGTTAGTGGACAATACAATGGTCTTGATGCAAATTCCCTAGATATTGCTACTGGCGCCTCCAACAACTTTTAAAATTATTTTACTATTCTTGGTCTTAAACATATCTGTAAAACTTCTCATGTACAATATAAAATAAAGAAATTTATTGGAAATAATTAAATTCCAGAAAAGCAATCAGTGGTTGGAAAAATATACCTATTTAGATGTAGTTAAAATAACCACACAGAGTGATCCGTATGGCATGAGCTCCTCCTCCGCAGGCACGCAAACTGGTCCTGGACGCACAGAGCTTCCGACGCGGGTGAAGGTCCACGGCCTCGGTTTGCTGGCTTACGCTTTGTGTAAAAGAACTCGATGCCCTAACCAAGCAAGACACACAGTTTTAAGTCACTGGGGCCTTACAGGTGAACAGTGGCGGGTCTGGATTTCATCATCCTCTCCATTTTGCAGTCCCCAGCTGACTTCAGGTAAGGGCGGGAAGAGCCGACTGCTGAGTGAGTAACTGCACTTACGAACTGAACCAACAGAACCAAAGCTGTCTCGAGACTCCTGCTCTTACGGCAGGGCAGCTGAATCTTTCTGAGGGTAGGTTATTATTAAGAAAGTAAAAATATCAGTATTTTAAAGGATAATTACAGGAGTGTTAGAGGTCATTCTAAATTTAATCATTTCACATAACATAAAAGAAATGTAACAAACATTTTAAAAACATAATTAAGAGTTAACAAATCTTTGCCATACTTTCACAAATAGTAAAAATGCCACAGACAAAAATGACCTATTTAAGTTGTGCAAGTATATGACACATTGCAGGCATTATAATTATCTTTTTCAAACTTGGTAAATCAAAACAGCAGCAAGGCCAAACCACATTTTTTTCCTCTCAGTTAAGCATATTTTCCTTGAAATGAGGTAAAGCATGGTACCAAGTGCAATGCTTATCTGTGCTACATGAACAGAACAGAGGGGAAAAAGCTATTCAAAATGCAGCATAGTTAGGACTGCAGGAAGTATATTATAAAAGAAATAAAAACACATACAATGAAGGTTCATGCCAACTAACCTGCACACAATCATCGTAAGAAATTTCTGCAGTTGCTTTTTCAAGCTGCACCTCACCAGTCCTTTACACACGCGTGGGGCACAGCTACACTCACTAGCTGGCTTCCACGTTACATTCCATCTCCCACAGCAAACGCAGGAGCAAAAGGATGCACGCGAGGTTGTAAAGTGGGCAGCAGAGAGTGACTTTTTTCTTAATTGACAGACGCAAACATTTCAACAAACTAAACTGGGGAAAACTTGACAGCATTAAAACTCAGCAGCACAAAAGTATTCATAATTATTTCATATGTCTAACTCATACTTTTTCCTTTTTTAATTTAGTCACCAAGGGGGTCAGAGAATGCTTCAAATTGTTAATATCAGCTATTTAAAAAAATAAGTAGCTAAAGTTTGCTGCTGATAAAACATTTTGAATGGTAGCAGAAAATTTGAGCCCCTGAGAATGGATGACCTAATCATATCCAAGTCTGAACTTTTTAGTATTAACACAAAATACTCTTCTTAAGGTTACAAAACATACTGAGGCATTTTTCTTCCACTGGGGATCGTAACTGTGAAACAATTTGATTTTGGTGCCAAGAGGCAAGGGAATCCCCCAACACTGGGATAAATGCATTACACACAATGCAAAGCCCTAAGCTACTGGCATCAGGTAGTTTATAAATTATCAAGAGATTTATGATGTTATCATAAATCACTCTCACAAATAAAATTTATATCCAGACTTACTATTAATTGTACACTTTAATAGTTACATAATTCAAGAATCACTTGATTTTAACTTGCCATTATATCTCACATTAATTTTTTTTAAATGAAATAGACATCTAAGTTTCCAAATCAAAAATAAGTATTTTCAAAATGAGTCACCTAAATTAATTTGCTCAAAAGCTCATTTAATAATTTAGATCTCAACTTAAGTTTAAGATCAAAGACAACAAACAACATTGGAGAATTTCAACATCCCCTTCTCTCGGGGTTCCTTAGAAAGCGGAGCGGACGGTTCCCGCGTGTCCATGTGCAGAAGCGTTTCTCTGCGGGAGGATGGTGCAGAAGAAATCAACTGTAATTTAAAACGCAAATGCAGCATTACACGAAGCATCAAATTCAGAATGATGTACTGGAAAATACGAGACACCTCTGCTCAGCTTTCTTAAATTTCAAGCATAATTAATGGGGCAAATTGCAGCAAACCTCTACTGGTATTTCAGTGGGAGTGCAAGACTGACCCACTGCTTTTAAAAAGGTAAATTAAGAGGTATTATAGTTACAGTGCAAAAAAATTAAAATTTCAAGCATAATACATAAACATAGCACCAAACAGGGGAAAAATGCATGCAAAAGAAAAGAAGAACTGAGGTATTTAAGTGAAGAGTGCCTACAAGTCTAATTAAAGAAACTTAGGCAAATGCCTAAAAATGTTTTTTTTTTTCTTTTTCCCAAGATGGAAATAATGAGCTAGTTTGTCTAAAGTAATGACCTAAATCACAGATGTATCAAAATTATGGCAGTTTATCATCGCAGACGTTCAGCTTCCATGGCATCAACAGCACAGCTTTGGTAGGTGAAGACGCATGCGACATCATGGAAAGCACAGTAAGAAGTTACGTGAGAAGACTAAGGTAAAGGTGCTCTGTTTTGCTTCTTTAAGTAAATAACCATCAATTATAAAATCTGCAGCATATTTTAGGTGTGATATGTCTAAGGTTTATTTTGTTAGAGCAACAGCCTACAGGGCAAAATTATTTGCCACAAACATTTCCATCAGTGGAACTACCTAGCAGGAGGTTTTTAGTAAAACTGGGTATTTAGCAAAGGTCATTTTATTATGATGTTAAAAAAACTTCCTAGACTAAATAGTCTGGTTTTAAAATGTCTTCAGTACACATGTGACAGAAATTCTAGTATAATCATGTAATAATTTAAATTATCACTATACTAGTGAGCTGTAAATATTACTGTCTCAACAGCTAATGCATAATAAAATAAAGGGAATGTAAAGTAGTTGTTCCAAGAAGATCAGAAATTAAAGGATTTAAGGCAAGAACCTTTTTTATGCAGGGCTATGCGGCATCAGAAAACTCAAATTTGATTCCCCAACATGCTGGACAATGCTGATTAAAAATCTGTCCCTTATGAAGTGCAATAGCGACTGGAACATCTCCTTACATGACATAACATGGAAAAAAAAAAGACGACACTGGCACACTGTTCCTCTCGCAAACCGTATGGTTCTACCTGCCAATCAACTACAGTGGGACTGGCACTAGCGCACCAAATGAGGGTGCTCAGAGGCCTCTACCCATTCTAGGGACCCTTTAAGCTCCGTGGCCTTCTAACACTAAGCAAAGCTGACAAATTAAACACAAAACAAAAACAAACCTGTCAATAATTATTTTGAACACTTGCTAAATGTCATTAAAGCACTCTTGTGATTTAAACAAAGCAGAAGTGAGGAAAGAAGACGAGATTGTGTTTGCGCAAAAAACTAAAACTACAATTAGTTCCAAAAATTTTATACATATGTTAAATGTTTTATTCTGTTATCTATCTTGTTATCAAACAAAATTTAAATTCTGCCTTCAATTCATTCCGCTCAGTATCAACTGTAAGTCATCCTTTTCAATTTAAATATTTCCCCTTTCATTCTGTGTTTTTGTTTTGTTTTCTGTTGCTGTTTTTAAAAAGGGGTTTCAGCTGTTGGGAACCTGAGGTTGATTAGCTTTGAGGCTTCGTAGGGCTCTTCTTGCTGCTGCAGATTTGGCAATCCTGTAACTTCGGCCAACACCTTTAAATTTCCCCTTTCCTACTACTTCCACGGTGACTCTGACCTTCCCATCGTAAGTTCGTTCAGCTGGGCTGTAAAAAATCCAAACAGCTTTCATTAGAAGTCACAATTATTCATTATTATCGTCAGTCGGCATTTCGTATGCACTCTCAGGCCGAGAGTCCCACGGACAAGCTGACAGGGAGCAAGGAAATGCACATTAGGACGTACTGCATACCACCGGCAGACAGGGCTGCCACAAAAACAAAATGGAAAAAAGCAGTCAATCAGACGAAAAATGGAAATTGGATAATGGCATGCCCCAGTGTAAATATTTCCAGAATCATTAGCTTATGATATCTTTGAGAACCTCACCCTCCTTGTTTTAAGCAAGTAAATTTTTTTTCATACACACTTTTTTTTTTGCTTACCTAAATTTGGCAGTTTCTGGTTCCATTTCAAGCAGTTCTCGCACAGGGGAACGAGGCACATTTGCAGAAAACTTTTCTGTAGCCCAAATGAAATAATAATGAGAATAATACTCTTTTATTTTTAAATTTTGTTTTTGTTTCTTTTGAAAAAGAGCCAACGATACCTATCAGTGGCCGCATCATAGGGTAGTACACCTGCCAAACCATCTCCAACGACATCCCGCTATCCATGTAAATGGCACCAGCAAGTGACTCGAAAATATCCCCCATGGCCTTTGGAACTTCGATATCCTCTTCCTTCTCTTCATCCTCCTCAGATCTCCTAAGCTATTTATAGAGAAAAGTGACATAAGCAAAAAGACCACTTCTCAAGGCACTCCACACACTTGTGTTTCTTTTCTTAGATATGACTTTAACAACTGTAACACTATCAACCAAAATTTATGGCAAGCTTAGTATAGTAGATTGTAACAGGTTTTTTCACAAACATCATCTTATTGGGGGGGGGGCAGGAAAAAAATCCCCACCTCATTTACTATTCTGTACCTAGCAAAGAATAAAATTACTTCTAAATTAAAACAAAAACAAGCTTAACACATAATTAGAAATACTCAATAAATGTATGAAAAAACCTATTCAGGTTCACTTTTAATCAAAGAGCTGCACACTAAACAGACGTCCCCCTAGCAGCGTGGCAAAGATTAAACAGAACGCTCATTAGGACAGTGCTGGTGAGGGCGCGCACTGCTTCGGGGAGCAGAACTGCTACTTCCATAGCAGGCAAATTCTTTTTGGAAGATTTTCCTCTCTCAGTTCCCTTTTCATTAAACCACTAAATATGTGTTCACTATAACAGAGAACCTTATGTAGCATATTCAAGTTAATAGAACAAAACCTTAACATATGTAACAAACGGCTTTTAAAAGTTCATAATTCTTTGATGCAGCAATTCTCTAAGAATATACCTTAAAAGGTAACTAGATGTATAAGAATATCTACCACATACATGTTTACTAAAAGTTTTAACAAAAAATTACTTAACTAGCAGTCATAACCTAGCCTTCTACTGACTAGCTTACTACTAAAAATCATAAAACTCATCAATACATGGGAGTCAGCTGCAGTATCTTAAGTGAAAAGAACAGATATATTATGCATAATTTTATATGTCATATCTATAGATGCCAGCAATAATACATCCCAAAATATTAATATTGGTTATTTCTGTGGTAGCATAAAAAGGCAACTCAATTTTCTTTTTGCATATTTATATTTTCTAATTTTTCTCAAGTAAACTGTGAGAGAAATAAAAGAGGAAAATGTTAATTTCTAAATAAATTATTTAGCTAGAGTTCTACATATGCTGACAACTAGAAAAACAAGAGCTTACTGTTCATAGCTCATGATTTTGGAATAGAGAGGAATTAAGAACTTAGCAAGTCTAATTCTCTCCTTTTACAGCTAGAGAAACTGAGGCCCAGAAAGAGAGACTTCCTTAAGATCAAATACTAAGTTACAAAAGCCAGGCCATGACGCTTTCAGTATTTGTAACTTCTATATACATGTTTACATAAACCAAGGGAAGTAAAAGATAGATCAAAAACTAACAGAACAGGCATGTCCCCCGGCATCAAAAAAGAACCTAAATTTAACTTTAGTGAATTCTTCAACGTTAGAGCTTACATATTTCTAAAGAAGAGGAGCAGAGACAGTCCCTCTCGTCTTGTAGTTGGCTGTGCTTAGCTGTCGTTAACTTCGGACTTGCGCGGGGAAGGAAAGCACAAGCGGAGTCCGAGCCCAGCCTGCTGACTTCCTGCAGCTGACTCTGCAGTGGGCAGGCTCCACCCTTGCCCTATGGCTAGACTGTCAAGCCTAGACTCATATTTTTTCTCACAAAAAGCCAAAGAAATTCAATGCTCCCCAACAACGGTTTGGGGCAATTAAAAAAAAAAAGAAGGTACAAATTAAATCAAGAACTATTAAAAAGCTATAGTTAAGAATAAATTATTTGACTCTATAAGAAATCTACAAAAATAAGAAAAAAGGGAATTAGAATGGAGAATTAAAGTAAGAAACATGAGTGCTCTCCTGGGTCCACAGGTACAGATGAATGCTACCGAGGGTCAGAGGAGCCTGAGGCAATTTGAGCAGTATCCTTTCCTCCCCAAATTAAAAACAGTTCACTGTGTACACACATCAGAATTAGGTCCATCACCAAGAAACCTTTGGCTGAACTTACAGTAGATGCCTCCCAAATTCCAATGGCTAAAAAATTTAGAAGTTTGATTATTACATGAGATTTTTCCATTTCAAGTAAAGCAGAATGTACATTTGTGTGCTTACCTGAGATATTAGCAAATATTTCTGATCCATTTTAAAAAGAAAGAAAAAGAGAATAAACCACACTGAGCTTTAACTAGGGTTAAGTCTACTTGGGGGAAGGGGACGAGGTGCACTGCTCTGGGCATGCCTAGATACTGGAAGCCCTAAAGGCGGCTTGGGAACCAGAAAACGACTGAAAACCCGTTCCTCCTTTCACCTGAATAACTGCACGGTTCATGGTGTGGGCAGTCAGTTACCTAACGCTGCAAGTCACTCTCAGTTCTCTGGAGAACACAGCACGCAGGCACCACAGCCCTGGCCCTCATCCGTCCCTCTGGAGAGCAATGAAGTCAGGGCTCAAATTACTGAGACTCCTCTTTGGATGACTTTCTCCAACACTGAATCAACATATTTTAAATAGCGCTAACCTCAGAATCCATCCCTTGCATCTCATTCTTCTCAAGCTGAAACTGCACAAAGTCATCGATGACGTGGAAGAGCTCAGGAGAAACAGCTTTAAAGTACTTGTGGTAGTCATACTTCACAGCCAGTGATGCGAAGATGGTATTGTTGACCAGAGCGGAGCGCAGGTCAGTCAGGACCCCTGGGGAGTGCTGCCGTGGGTCTTCATAAAGGTGCTTGGTTATGAGGTAGTCCAAAATTGCATCTCCCAGGAATTCTAAGCGCTGGTAACAATCTGTGCAAGGATCCAGAGTGGAATCATCAACCTGCACACAACATTTCCACTCTCTCCACATACATAACTGCTGTGAAGGGCTCATCTCCAGACCCATTTTAAAGACTTCTGCTTAGGATCATTTTCAGGTATCTTCCTCAATGAGAAAATTACTTGACAAATTAGCATGACACATCATGCTAAAGCCTCTGGAAATTAAATTTTAATGACAGTTTAAAGCAAATTTCTTACATATAAATTGGGACCATAAAATTTTCAAATGGCTAGAAGATAATGCTGTTAAGAAAAAAATGCTACCTGTCGGGCCCCGTACTGACATGGCCTCCTTCTCCCTCTGGCACCGGGTATCACCATGTTGCCACTCCAATAAAACCAGACCAGCACACACACCTCCCACACAGGATGCTCCTGTCACTGCTGCCCAGGGTCTAACCCGCACTCCAGAAAATGTGAGTGAGTGACACCACTCCTCGCCATTTGTGGGTCATATGTGTAAAACGGGATGACAGGAAAGGAAGAACCTCTTCTCACTTGAACTAGAAATGCTGACTGACCCAAAGCAAGAGAGTGAGGCAAGAGCTCAGACAAAACTGTCCATCAAAAAGTAGTTACCAGTGCTAACCAAAAGTTCAATTTTCTCAGACTGATTAAAAGAATCCACTCAGCTGAGGAAACTGAGGCAGAGAGATGAAGTGACTTGCTTCAGAATATTCAGTGAGTTAAGCAAGGGCTGAGACGGGCCAGAACCCAGACTTCCGGAAGACTGCGTGGAAAGTCACGCATCATTTCTTCTCCTTAAAGAAAATCAGGCTCTACTTAAACCAATCTCTAGCCTAGAGCCAGAAATTTTCACTTTCTGGTTTTATATTTTGCAGATCACTTTACTCTACATTGTTTTTATTATATACACTATAAACTTTATACTTTGTTATTCTGGATTCAAGCATCAACTATTCTCATATAGAAAACAAAATATAAATTTTATCTGTTTCAGAGGCTGACGCTGATTTTGGTTTGGGGGACTTCCTCTTTCTTCTCTTATGGGTTAGTAGCCTATTAAATAAAGGAGAAAAATACCCAGGACACTGAAAAGTAGACAACGACAGCAGAGTTAGCAAGAGGGCAACGAAACATTCCTGTGACATGGTTTCTCTTAATCCTTCCAGCTTTAGATTTAAAAAGACACCAAGAAAGGGCCTTTTTGTCTAGGAAGAACAGTAAAGAGGTGTGGAAATATATCCAGAATAAATGAATAAATCAGGCAGCACTGAACAGGCATCAGAAAGGTATCTGGGTAGGATAAGGTAGGAAAATGCAGCAAAACACGAAGGCTCCAATTTCTCTATGCAGCATATAAAATGACATCCAGGAGAGGATATAAGATTGTTATACTCCCGGCTGAAGTTACAAAGCAGTTCTTCCCCCCTCCCCCAAAGAAAAATAGAGAGTTCATTCGCTTTCTCTCCTGACCATGCATGGTAAGCACCTGACTGTGCATCCAAGGCCCAAACAATGTAATCAACACAAAACCTCCTGTTCAGGGACAGGAGTGCAGCCCAGGGGCTTCTTACCAGTAATAGTGTTGTAGTGGTAGGAGGCATGTGTAAAAGCCTGCAGAAGGTAAGCCTTATTCTTGAATCTGTAGTTGATTTTCTTCTCAAAATTTTCAAACCCCGATATAAGGTGATTCAGGGTTTTATCTGCATCTGGATGGTCGAACATACACCTTGGCGGAATCTTCAAACAGCCATATTCCAAGTCCTTCCACACAGAGGTGCGTGAGCCAGCCGCAGCAGCGGCACAGCTCCCTGAAAGGCTCTTTTGTTGGCTGCTGAAATTCTCCCAAGCAGGGCACAGGGCCTTTTCCCGACCAGTCCTTTTAATTACCGGGAGCACCTTCAGCCCCAGCGAGCACAGGAAAAGCTGAGCAGCCCTCTCGCCGCAGCTGGTTAAATAGCAGCCCAGCAGGGCTTCCACACAGTCTGCTATGCTCTTGTCAGCAATGCACTGCTCGGTGTGCAGGTCGTAAGAAATGGACTGCTTGCCCGTGTCAATGCCACAGTTTTCTTCTGATGGATTCCAGAACCCCACCACAAAGTCATCCTCTTCAACAGCCTTGCTGGGATCCAGATAGCACATTGCATCCCAAGAGCTGTAGTCGAAATCCTCCAAGTCGGATGAAAATGGCATACTACCTAAGGAGGACTTTTTGGGCATTTTCCATTCATATGCAGAATCAGTGGTTGAAAAAGGAGAAAGAGAAATTTTCTTTACAAAAGCTCCTGATCCCATTAACATGTTATCTATAAACTTGATATGTTCCTGATCGTACTCCAGGAAGTCGTCTTCGTACTCGGCTTCCTCCTTCGGAGCCCTCCACATCAGATCCTCCTCCTCCTCTTCCTCCTCCTCCTCATAGTCGTCGTCCAGCTTGCCATTAGCCAACATGCAGTCTTTTGTCTGAAACAGGGGAATGGGGAAGGAGGGAGACATAGCTGCTGTTTTTAAAAGGGTTTGAAACTCAATAAAAGCAAGGGTTATGGATAATTTCAAATGACAACCACAAATACTAAAAGGCAACTTTAAAATCACGGCCATTTGTTTTCAATTAACATAAAATAAGTTATTTAATCATATAAACAAAGTAAAACATGTTCTTTGAATGTTCATTTTCTAAGTTATAAATGACCTTTATCCAGTATAAAGCTTTAAGTTTAGGATTTTGAACATAAAGCTAAAATATATGTCCACATATATTTTATAAAAAGTTAAAATTAATGTCCACAATGCAAAACTTCAACTAAGAAGCCTAACTGGCAGGATACACAATGAAAGCTCTCATACGTGCTGATCACAGAGAGCTTCCATTTGGCTGACAAAGTTTTAAATCATGGTGACCCGATTTTCAAAGACTTTCAAATTAATAAAATTCCAGATGTAGACAAAGCATCAACTTTTTAATTAAGCGAGAATATAACACAAAAATCGATGAAATTATCTTTAAGATCTTATAATTCTAAAAATGTACAATAGGGTTTTATAATAAGGTTTTTCTCTCCTACTTCAAAGTGCATTTGCTACAACATGGAGCTTAAATTGCTTTGCTTTATAAAAAATAAAATTGATCACTAAAGTAAGCTATGAATTTGAGAAATTACACTTTCCCCTCCACTCTGAGTTACAGTAATCAGGGTAAAAGATTATAGCATAACTGACAAAAATAGAAGAAAATTTAGACTAACATGAAACACAACAATCCAATTTCTGTCAAGAGATCTTTGCTAATTCCAATTTCTTTGGCACAAGCTTATTTGTGAATGACAACCTTAATAATGGGCTAGGCTTTAGTGATGATGTAACTTTACTGCAACTCTAAAAAGATGCCAAATTTCCTTTCCACAATAAAAAAAAAGCAATGACAACAAAAACCCACCATTTCACTTTGGGTGGGGGAAGAGACATGAGGGCATGATTCAATTTTGATTGTAACAACTTTCCAGAGTACTCTGACAGAATATTTTAAAACTGTCTGCCAAGCATTTTTCAAACAGCACAATTTCCTTTTAAACCAGGCTTGAAAGACACTGTACTTGCCTGAAGAGAAATAATAGCAGTGAGATAGATACTCCATGTATCTGTAATGATACAGCCTCCTTTTTTGGTTAAAAAAATTAAAGAATAAGAAAATACACCAAAAAATAAAATTGTAGTGGTAGATCTCAAGGAATTATTCCCCGTTAAAATCCCTATATTTTCCAAGGTAACACAAGATGTTTTTGACTATTGTTTGGTCCTTAAGACAAAATAGGCCCAAATGCAATTTTAAAAATCAGACTAAATTTTTTTTAAACGAAAATAAATCCTTGTCTTTCTTTTAATAAGTTGCTTCCATAAGCTAAAATTGGCAGAACAAAAAATAAAGGACTGGCCTTTATCACAAACAAATGGTGTGATCCTGGGCAATGTTCTAGTGTCGCTGTGTTTCAGACTTTTCATCTGCAGAGACAGTGGTGTCCTACCTCACAACGTATTCTTCAAAAGCACTTACAAGCCTTTTAAGAAAAAGCATTAGTGTGACAGTTCAAGTCACCTTTCTACTTGGGTCACTACCATACACTCTTCTCAGGGGCGTCAATGTACAAAGGTGTCACCTAACCCTATGTGCTGAGGGGCAGGAGCAAAGTGGGGAAAGCAGGGAGGGCACAAGTCAGAAACACTGTGGTTTTCCAACCTAATGCCAGGCCTGATGTCAGTACACCTAAGTCATTAAGTAAAAGTCTGAACAGTATTTTTAATGTATTCCAAGAATCAAAGTGTCAAGTTATCAGAAACATTAAGGAAAATAAGAACTTCATGTTGCATCTTTTAAAAATAAAAATAAAACTGACATGCCAAAGCCACCTTTAGGCTATATTTTTTAAAGAGTCAAACATGTTATGAAACAAAGAGGGAAAGTTATTATTGAAATGTTCTTCAGAGCAAGGTGATACTTTTTCTACAGCTCAAAATCTATATATTTTCTACTAAGGCTCTATATATTTTTAAATTAATAACAAACGTAATTTTCTGCATTAAAATATTCTTAATGCTTTTCCAGATAAGTCCTATTTCTGTAGTAAATTAAATACTATGTGAATAGAGTCACAGAGCATGCTACCTATACTTAAGCCATATCTAGGATATACATGTCAGAAAGACATAAGAAGTATTAGGAAATACAACCTATGAAAGAAACAGTGTAAACAAGTAACATGAGCCAATTTATCATTAATGCAAAATAAACCTAGTAAACAAAGCTGCCTGAAGGATGGTCTGTGACTTGGAAGAGCAGCCAGCGCGCTCCCAGCCACCCACTGGACAGCTGCTGGAGCGGTGCAGAGGCCCCCGCCGCCCTCTGGTGGCCTTCCAGACACGACAAAGGCAGCGGCAGATGGCGACGGGTGGTCTTCTAAGTCACTGGCACCAACAAGACCTCAATCGTTTCCAGGGGACTACAACTTTACCTTTGTGTATATGGTTTTCGTTGTTTTTTTTTGTTTTTTTTTTTTTTTTTAAGTTTGAAAGAAGAGAAATAGTTCTGAGGAAATCCCGAGCTACAGAATCTAGATTTTATTTAAATTCTTTTAGATACAGCCTAGAGACTACAGGTCACAAAAAAGTCATTTCTTTGACTAGAGCTAAGGATCTATGATAAATTGTAATACAAAATAGTTGAGTAAAACAAGGGCTTTTGCTTTTTTTAAGGTCAAAATATAACAAAATCTTTTGCCTTTAGGAAAGAAAGATAAACTGTCACCTATCAAAATTACACTATTTCTAAATTCACAGAAAAGATAGTCTATTTAAAAGACTTAACCTACACATTAAGTATCTATTATAAGCATACCATGGAAAGGAAACAAAAAATAGAACAAAATTCTCCAGCTTGCCAAAAACTAAATACCTTGTTACCAAAAACTTACCATTTCATCCTTTTCCCATTTATCTGTGTTACTTTTGTCTTGATTTACTACATAACCAGGAGGAAGCCAATTCACAGGGGGATCAAATATTGACACCACCATGCGGCTGGGCAGTCCCTTCTTTTTGCCAAGGCGATATAGATTACAGTTGCTGACCTTTAGCAGAAAAGATTCATGAGACATTTACCCATAAGATCACTGCTGGAAATCATACAAGGCATATTAACAAATTCTAAGCTAAATGTTCTTCACATTACTACAACTGGTCACCAATTATAAGGGCTTTAAACTTTTTTTCTATTTAGCATAGGAAAAGAATCTTAAAATCCCAACTATTCTACATCTTTTAGTGTAGCTTGGTAACTGTTGCCTTCTTTAAAAAAACTTTACTGGTACATTGTAATTATATATGATAGCGAGATTTACAGTGATATATTCATATATGCACAAAACATTACTTGGTCTATTTCCTTCCCCATAACTCCCCTTTCTAGGTAAATATTTCTGATCATAAACTATAATCCACAAATATTTAATGTATATAAAATGCAAGTTCCGTTTGAATATGTCAAAGTATACAGTTTAATTTCAAGGTTTTGAAAACACAACTTGATATAAAATGCAAATGGCTAATTGGAACTATCAGAGTAGAAAAGAATCAATATAAAAATCAAGACGTCACAATATTCTCCATGAAATAAAGGGAAAGTGCCACAACTCTAGTTACAAAGTGAAAACTGGCAGGGCACAGAAATAAAATAATTTTATATTCCTAGAATTTAAGCCACAAATGTGACTTCAGTTGCAACATTCCCTCAATTATTACTCCTTTGTTTTGTATGGCATTTTAAAACATTTTTGTGGAATCATTTTAAAATAGAGCAAAAGATAATGAAGAACATTTGTTTATTCACATCAATGAAACAGCTTTATTGTCTATCCTCTGGTCTACTGTTTTTCTCAATGTCTCTATCTTCTCCCTAATTTGCTCAAATCATTGCATTTCTGTCTAGTTTTCACTTGGAGACCAGGGTCTCCAACTGTCAAAGCCATTTCTATTTCCTAAGAAGTTGTTACTGAAGTACTTAGAGAGCCTTTTCCCTGTAACTAAACTGCTACTCAGCAAGCACCCACCCGTGAAAGCCCTGGGTCACACAGGCCGTGCCTCTCTGGCTGTGTGACCCAGTTAGAGAGGGAGGGAGCAGCCCTCTCGAAGTGTACAGGCTGCCGGGAAGGGAAGGGATGTGACCAGGACCACCACAGTGTACCAACGCTTTCCCAGCTGCCTATAGTGCAACCAACTCAAATGCTAGTTTCCCTTTCACAGATGAGAATACAGCCGCACAAGAGGAAGCGCAATGGCACTCAAAGGAAGGGAAAGCACGTTCAAAGTCGTCGCAGCATGGAGAAAGGAGAAGGAACAAATGAAGGCTCAGGTATGAGGCAGAATTTGGGACAAGCAGAATCCAACAGGTAGCAATGGGGGAGCATATGCTGAGGGAAGGGATGGGGCCAGCAAGGGGCCAGAGCTGGACGGAGAGCACACAGGCCCCAGCGTAGAGCAGCAGGCTGCAACCTGGCCAGGCTCACCTATGGGAGCCGCTGAACTGCCTTCACACCAGGCTCTGAGTAGATGAATGAGGCAATTTTGCAGTAAAATAATCAACCCACACTACATTCTACCAAATTTGTCATTTTAAAAACTACCATCTTACTAATATTAAGTCCCTTGCCCAAAATTCCTTCAACAGTGTCTGTGGTATTCAGATGGCACCCACTCTCCTTAGTCTAGCATCTAAGGTCTTTACCACACAGCTCACTCCTCTGCCTTTCCAAGTCTTTTCAGCTACTTCTGCACTTCAGAACACAACCAGCTTCATCCACTGAGCGCAAACTTGCTCTGCCATTGGTTCCTTTAATGCCTTCCCTTACTCACAAATGACAACCCTTCCTTCTGCATGCTGAGGGTAATGAGCAGCTTTTTAGGTTATTTGTTAAGGAGGTTCATGTTGCCTTGTACCACCTTTTTATCATCATTTAAATATTTTACCTCAGTCACTTTTCTTCCACACTAACTTAAATAACATTGCCTTTTCTTGGAGCTCTCAAGCAATTACTCAGAACTCTGGCACCATTCTTCACGCTAGAGAGGAACTGGGCTCTGTGAGGCCTGTTATTCTTCCCCTTGCCCAGCTCCCTAGAACCCCGAAGAGCAACTCCTTCCTCCAGGAAGCCTCACCCACGTGTGCACACCTGCTGGCCAAGATGCATTCGCCTAGGTGAAAGCATGAGCCCCTTGAATGGTCATGCTGCCCATTTCTTTCTGTTCTCCTCTGGATCTAGGACAGACACTTGCACAAACAGATTTATTTGAACTGAATTTCTATCAATAAGCAAGGCACACAAGCCCTACGCTAAGCCCTAAACCTGAGTGTATCATCAGCAGAAAGCACTCAGGTGGGTCACCTGCTGCATGGGTCCGCATGGGCTCGGCGGGCCTCACCAACAGTGCAGCAACTGCACTTGGCCATCTCTGAGGTTATGCAACACTTCAAACCACTTGCAGGCACAATGAAGGATCAACTGCTTCAATTAAGAAACTGTTGCCTTACCTTTTTGCTTCTCATATATGAAAGGCGGCCCTCATGAGCATCAGGGTAAGTGCAAAATAGATACGTGGTGATGGCATGCTTTAAAAAGGAGTCACCAAGCATTTCAAGCCGCTCCAGGTTAAACCCATCGCTAGCATTTGACAGAGTCAAAGCCTGAAGAATCAGTCCAGGATTGGGGCCGAGAGTCCTCGAGGAATACCCAACGGAAGGGCTCCGTTCAGAATCCATCCTGTCCTTGAGTGCTTTAATAGCATCTGTCGTACCAGGCATCACAGCCACCACGGGACTTTCATCTGAGGTAGATTTGTTAGCATTTCCATCAAGGTATTTATTACTCAGTAGAGTACATTCATCGCTGGGCTTGGGCTGGTTCTCATAATTGTATAAATTCTGAATGGGATATGAGGTAGTTGGTTGTACAGGTATTTCCTGCTTGTAATAATTCAGCTGATTTCCTTGGCAAAAGTCTCTGTTAGCTAAATTGTAACTGCCATTGGCAAGATTTTTATTGTAAGAAAGACCATTAATTGCTGTAAGATCTGTTGAAACCTCAATTTGGAGCTTAATAGGTGACTCGCTGAGTAGCGTTCTGCAGTTCACAGACATTTGGTCATGATTTTCTAAGGAGGTTCTATTAGCACCTTGATGTGCAGCATTTTCAGGGACTACAATTGTGCTGTGCTTACAGTAATTTTCATTTTCAGCTGAAGAGGAGTTAGAAATTGAGATGAAAGATTTGCTGTCGATAGACTTTTTCCACCCAAAGTCTAAGTTAGGGTATCTGCAAAGACATTTTCATAACTTCATCAGATCCCTCAAAAGGCCTAGGTTCAAAGCAACAACAACTTGAATTTAAAGATAAAGAAAGAATGCTACAAAAATACTCCTACTTTAAAAAGAAACAAGTTTCCAAGACAGTAATCAACATTATGTGGAATTCTGCACAAGATCAATTATAGTGGGACATGGCTTATTTACTCTGCAGCTTTAATCTGTGCCTGACTGAGAGGACTGTGTAGCTTGGAGGTGGCTTGCAAGACCTGGCGGCCACAGACTTCATGGGTGGAACCCAGGCTCTCTGATTGACTAGGTGAAAGACTTTGGGCAACTTTTCAGATTTCCCTGTGCATCAGCTCTGCACTTGGAAATGCAGTTAAATAACACCTGCCTCACAGGACTGTCCTAAACATTAAATGAGCTAACATAGGCTACATCATTAACACTAATGCTTAGAACAGATATTCAATAGTATAACTGTGATTAGTAACATAATATTTTAAGGTCTTTTCAATCTCTGGACCCATTTGGCCTGTCTACTAGAAAATGAAAACTAATTTGAGAAGTTACAGCAAAATTTTCTTTAGAACGCAGACTTTATTAATGGGAAGAAAATGATGACAAAGACTGAGGCAAATGCTCATTAATATACATTTGGTGTTTTCAAAGAAGCAGTCTCTCAATGTCACCACTGAAGAAAGAATGATTATTTCTGGCTAAGGAGCTGGCCTCCTTCTAACTTGATAAGATCAGAGGGCTCAATGACCCAAAGTGCACATTTTCACTTATGAGTCAATGCATTTTTTTCATGACATCCACATGTTCCTTTTATTCTTTTAAGTAATATTTTATATAAAATTAAATTTTAGGTTAATTCCATAAGATTAAGTTGCAGTGGGATTTCATAACCCATGTTCCTTCTAGCCAACAGCACAAGCATACCTAAAATCTGCAGGAAGTGATCTGACTCCCACGCCAGCATCACTGGCCGTCTGGGCTCTTAGCTCCTCTGCAGTCAAAAGGCAGTGAAGGCGATAAAGTATGCTGGGGAGACAAACTGCTTTTCTCCACAGTGATGCTGGAATTGGGTGTATAGCACAGAGTTCTGGAACCAGTATCTTTTGAGTAAGGAAAGAAGTGGATAGATAATATAAAGCACTCACACTTACATACAAATTATAGACAAAAACTAAAGACCAATTTCACTAATAAAGATGAAAATCATAAATGCTACTAGTAAAATCTAATTTTAAACAATATTTTTTATTTTTAAAAATGATCTTTTAAGTCCAAATGAGTTTTAGCTAGAACTTATGAGGATGATTTTGTGATATAATTACATTGAAGCACCAAGGATAAAGCAAATTCTCAATACTTACTAAAGAGGGCACTGAAGTAAAATTCAATACAGAATATGGATTAAAGTAAAACAAAATCTAAAGATTAGGTGACTTTCCAAAAATTGACAAATCACTCAGTTAACTTTGTACTAATAAAATTGAAATTTATCTTTAAAGATAGTAAGTTATACTAGCTACAATTACCTGTTTATTCTGAAGACTTTCCCATTTCGCTTTCCTTTTTTCAGCACTGCTTAGAGGAAGAGCTTTCCCCTTTTGATTCAAATGTCGAGGTGTCAAAAGATTAAGTCTATAAAAATTTGAAATCAATTTTACCAAACAGACAAAAAGAAGTATATTCTCACAGTGGTTTTCCAAGTTTGGTATTCCCACAGATCACCTGAAGAGCTTATTTAAACTGCAGATTCCTAAACGACTCCCTGGGCAAGTCTGTCCAAAGGAGCTCGCAGGGTGGGCAGGGGCACGGTGAACCTGCACGTGGCCCTGACCTACAAGAAGAAAGCCTCAAGTACAATCTAAAGGTCTCTTCTGAGCTCTTACCTGGAAGATGTGTGGTCCACATCCAGCAGTGGCTGGTTGAGATTGGTCAGGTCAAGGTTATACTTTGTTTTATAATACTCTGCAAAAGTTTCATACTCAGGGGAAGGAAATTTACTGAGTGGGGTAAGATCAGTGTACACATCAGCTACATAAAATCGATGAGGCTGATCAAAATTGCGGTATCTAAAAAAGAAAAACAATCATTTTTTTTCATTTAAATCAACTATTCTCAAAGCACAACTGTTTTAATATAGAAACTAAAATTATGATTATGAATTCCAAAAGGTTAAGGATATATTTCAAGTGAACTTTAGACAATAAGAACTCCATTTTTATCAAGTAAAAAACTAGTTCTCCATTGTCCTCTACTTTATTTTTTTTCTAGATATCTCTACTTTGATAATAATGAGTGCTAAGTGGTACCTTCAAATATCTATTTCATCAATATAGACAAAAGAGGAAACTTACAATATCCAAACATCTAAGTGAATACTTTGTACGTTACTAATGCTACAAGTGAGATACTTGCCACATAAAATATCTTACTATGTTACCTATGATAGTGAGTCTAGTAATAGACTATTTTAACATTTAAAGTACAGCTGTGAAGTGCTCCCCAAAAAAAGGAAAAGAAAAAAAAGAATGAAAAGAAAAATCAAAGAAAGACTGAATTACAGCCAGTATTCCAATTCTTTGAAAATGCCTGTATTTAATTTTATTGCCCCCAAACTTCACTAATTTTTTACAAAATAAGAGAAAATAATTGACTTATTACATACATTATTCCCTGTAGAAATTTTAAGAAGCAAAATTATTGTTCATGATCAAATTCTATAAAACCTTGGGGATCAAAAGGATGGAGGTTTAAAAAGAAAATCAACATTATTTAGATGATCTGAACTTTACAGAGTACCCTTCACCTACACTGTTTTTGGTTTTGTTTTTTAAGCAAGCAATCCAGAGAAAACAGACCCACCACAAAAGAGGCCTGCAGCTTCCAGCAGTGCTGTCCACGCTGGGTCATGGCCTACGTCCACTCCAGGGACAGTCACACCTTTTAAACTAAAGAATCGCCACGTTTTCCTTCCCACTGAAATACCAACCTTGGAATGATAACTGCATCTTGGTAATCTTCTAATTTAAAAACAAAGGGTGTTTCTTTTGAATACTTTGTACTGGGAATGCCTATGCGAGCTTCAGATTTCTCAATATCTTCCATAAATTTAAAGTCAATATCCAAAGTGCTGGAGTCATTCACTTAGGGAAGAAAAGGACTGTTCAGTTTGTTAAAATACAGTCAGGTAAGATTCTTAACTTAACCTTATGTACTGACGTGTCTAGTTTAGGGTTATCAAAGTAAGAGTTTTTTTTTTTTTTTTTGCGGTACTGGGGATTGAACTCAGGGGCATTCTACCTTCGAGCTACACCCCCAGCCCTATTTTTTATTCTTTATTTTGAAACCGAGTCTCACTAAGTTGCGGAGTGCCTCACTAGGTAGCTGAGGCTGGCCATGAACCCGGATCCTCTGGTCTCAGCCTCCCGAATGCTGGGATTACAAGCGAGCGCCACCACGCCCGGCAAAGTAAGAGATTTTTATAGCGTATTCGATGAAGTAATTATCAAGTAAAACTTTCTTTTTGTAGCTCCTATAAATGAACACTTTAAAGTCTGGGTCCTTCTTACCAACATTAAGAGGTAGAACACAGTATGCTGAATCAGCGTCTGTCGGTTTAAATTCTAGTGCAGGTTTTTCAAGCCGAAGAATATGTGAGAAAATATACTGGTGAAGTCTTGTAATCAACTCAAGCATTTGTAGAGACAAGGTGAATCCAGACTTCTTCAACTCAATGGATATAGTAACCTCGCCAGAGCGTGTATACACAGGAAAGTGTGGAATCTTAGGGGGAAAAAAAGCACCTCTCAAAGTCAACAGGTATTTTATTCTATGAAAGTTAACTTCAGAAGTGAATGATGTTTTTACCAGGGGAATAGAAAAGACACCTCAATCTTTAAATATTTAACACAACGAGTTAACAAAGGGATTTACTACTAAATGATTTTCTTTTTTCCTTTTCCTTTAAAAACATTAACAACAAAAAGCAAAAACCAAGACATTTTAAACAGCAGCAGTCTTCTGGAGAGCCTACCTGAGGTATGGGTTTGGCTGTCAGTATCCCAAAGCATCTTGTGGTATCTTCGGGGGGATAGAGCTTTCGCCTTCTGAAGTTGAGTTCATCAGGTAATGGAGTAGTTAAGACCATTCCTATCACATATAGGTAACAGGGCTGATCGGGTTTGGGATAACTATCCCTCAAACACTCTGGAATCTTCAGTTGGAAAGAAAAATTAAGCATCATGCTCAAATATAAATATATTCTAGATACTGGTAAGAAAAGAAATTTATTCTTACAAGTACTAAAAGTTGATTAAAAAAAAAAAAGGTAAGAAAATCCTCAGCAAACAAGACCTCCTAATTACTTAACTCTGCTGGGGAAGTCAGCATTTTGAATGTCTGGGTGGCATAGTAGCTCAAGTTCATCTTTGTTATACTGTACTGTTTAATACAGCTGTAGCTAATACCAAAGTTATAGAAAATAATCAAATACAACACTTTTAAAAATACTACTCACTTGTCCTATTAATTTGAATTGGAAAACTCTTTTCTTCCTTAGGACTTTAAAGTATTTACTCACTGTAGGATATCAGAAAATAAATGTAGGCAAATTTCTAAAAAATCATATATAATCCTATCACTTGAAGATAACCTCCAATAATTTTTTTTTTTTTCCTGAGGTACTGGGGATGGAACCCAGGGACATTCTACCTCCGGGTTATGCCCTCAGTCCTATTTTTTATTCTTTATTTTGAAACAGGGTCTCATTAAGTTGCAGAGGGCCTTACTAAGTAGCTGAGGCTGGCCGAGAACCTGGATCCTCCGGTCTCAGCCTCCCAAGTACTGGGATTACAAGTGTGCGCCATCACGCCTGGCTTCCAATAATATTTTGATATACTGCATAATTCCCTAAACTTTTTTCTATGTATAAAAGTATGTAAATATATACACATTCACATTTTTTCAATGCAAATGGAATCACACAACACAGACTGGTGTGTGTGTCTGTATGTGTAAAATAATCTGATTTTATCCACTATTACTACAATGATATCTTTCACTGAATCAGTATCATCATTTTTAATGGCTATCTCATTGCATGAGTGAGCTATAATTATCTCAAATTGTTCTAAGCTTTTAATATGAGTTCAGCCCTACAGATAAGGGCCTTGTAGTTTCTCAGTCCCAGTGATAAATCATTGCATCTATAGTTAAAAGGTATAGAAATGCTAGCTAAGCAACAGCAGACAAACATATTATAT
This sequence comes from Graphiurus murinus, assembly GCA_004027655.1. Classification (NCBI taxonomy): domain Eukaryota; kingdom Metazoa; phylum Chordata; class Mammalia; order Rodentia; family Gliridae; genus Graphiurus; species Graphiurus murinus. Next base: position 109,636 of record PVLC010001221.1, on the reverse strand, counting down.
AGAACATATCCATTAGTTAAACAAGATACCAGGTAGCACTATGCTTATCATTGATGGTGTTTATCATATGAAACTAGTCCAACAGGAAAACTGGGTATGAGAGAAACAAGCATTTCACAAAAATGGGTAACAATCACGATTTTAAAAAAACAATAAATATGAGATTTTGAACTTTGAAAATGCTTAGCTGGCTATAAAATTTTTTAAATGAAATTCTATAAAAACTGAAGAAAGTAAAAGCTAAATTTTGCTTTTGTCTGGAGTTCTTATGAAGTGAAATATTGACAAATATTTTAAAAATAAGTACTTTGGTCAATGCTGGCTATAATTAGAAGTCAGACTCAGATGTTTTAATGTGTAAATGCTGCTAGGATGTCACACATCAAGCTACACCTATTCCACTGAAATAACCTTTTCCACTCCCAACATTGTCTCCCACACCCTACCTCCTGGCGGACACCTGTGCCCCATCACCTGGAGAGCGCATCCTGCCCTTGCCTGTCCCATCTTACAAATCATTTTGTCTTATGCCAATGGTAACTAAGGCAGGACTCACACCACTAAAATAAATAAAACAAAGAATGTCTCTTTTAATGAAATAATCCTGGGTGGAATCTGATTGATGAGTCCAAAAATTATTATGAAGAAAAAAGAAAATCACAAAACCAAAAAAACAAGCATCAATCTAAGTGAAAGTAAAGGGTCTAATCTGGGAGAAGTTGGGAATTGGAAAAACGACCAGCAGAGGAATTTAGATTTGATATATAGAAGGAAATGAAGGCAGAAAGGCTAGATTTTTATTCAGTCCTAACCAATACTAACTGCTTTTGGGTAGCACTGCCTTCGTTTTGTGGAACCTGGTCTTCCTGGAACACTGGTCTCTTCTTCATCATGTAAATCAAGCTCTTCTTCATATTTAACAGTCTCTTTCCCAACTGGCATCAAATGTTCGTCCAGTTCACCTGAGCAATTTAAGAAGAGAATTAACATAAACAAGCTAGATTTTCCCTAATTAGTCAATTAGTTAGAACAGCACTATGTTAGGAAGAAAGTGGAGGAATAATGAAATGAAAGTACCTTTGCCTTTAATAATGTAAAAGTAACCAGATGTGGAACTTCAGGAAAAGTCTATTGTGGCACTCATATGTTCAATATGAGCAGGGCTGCAAATTCTGTTCTAAGACTCAAAAATAAAAACATCTAACTAAGCCTGGGAATGTAGCTCAGCGAAAGAGGACTCATCCAGCATGCACAAATCACTGGGTTCATTCCCCACAACACACGCACACGCACACACATACATATACCCTCCCAAACAGGACAATAAACACACACATCACTTCTAAACAAAATGCTTTTTAAGAGAAGGGGGAGATTATTTTCTACAGTAGTGTAGACTAATCTGAGACTAATACATTATCAAACATAAATGTTTATGAATTATAATCCAAGAGTTACTGGAAGACTTTTATGTATTTAAAAGGAGTCAGTAAAGAAAGCAAATGAATGGAGGTTGTTTGCAGCTAAGCTGCAGAAGCAGAGTTCCTGCAACACTGTGGTCTTCCAGTTATATGTGCATTCACATTCACCAAAGCACATGAAGAGCCGCAAGTTTTTAATAATGTTTATAGTTTATGTACGTCTTTCAATCATGTTTACTTACCAATTTTGTGCAGTTTTTCGCAACAAATGAGAGCTACAACTCTTTCAGCCAATCGCACACAGCTCATTGGTGGGCCCTAAAAATAACAAAAAGCCTTTCCATTCCTATGCCCATGGCTATATTGTGACCACACATAAAACTTCTACAAAACCTCTGCCTCTTTAAAGTTCAATTTATCAGAACAAAGTTCTTTATTTTGAAAAATGCCAGCAGGTTTTTAAAACCCCTAATCTCTATATTTAAAATACCTATTTTTAAAAATTCTTCCCAGTAAAAACTTAAGTCTTAGAGATTTTACAAAGTTAATTTTTTTTTTTTTTTGTACTGGGGATTGAACTCAGGGGCATTCTACCTCCGAGCTACACCCCTAGTCCTATTTTTTTATTCTTTATTTAGAAACAGGGTCCCGGATTCTCCTGTCTCAACCTCCCATGTACTGGGATTACAAGCGTGCCCCACCACGCCCAGCTATAAAGTTAAATTTCAATAAGATTTTAAAGTATCTTATTTTCTAATCTACAAATATATGACAGAAATAAAAATATATTGGGATATAACTATAAGAGACTAATAGCATGGAGCAGCTTTTTACATGCAATAAATATTAGTCATTTTGAAATATTTGCAAATCAGTGCTGGGAGCAAGAAAAGGACAGAGATTATACAAAAGACAATTTTTGAGTAGTCAATACCAACATAACTAGAGCAGTTAAACTACATTTAATGAACCCTTTGTCCCTTTAAATATCAAAGCCACTGCTGAATGACCGTCAAAAAGTTCACATTAGTAGACCTTGAAGGAAACTTCAGAGTCATCTAGACCAATTCTAAGAAACTGTAAATTATAGTCTATTAAAAATTTGAATATATGATTGACTATAGAAGACTTATAAATCTCTACTTTTCAAAGTAGATTTTAATACCAAATTTCTAACTTGCATATCATTTTTATAAAAGTTAGAAAAAAACCATAAACGGCATATTTTAAAAGGCAACAGTTTTTCAAATAGCTTACTTTATGCTTATACGATTTAATTTTTTTATTGGTGCACTGTAAGCGTACATCATGATGCTGTTCAGCGTGACAGAGACTTACATGCACACAGCACTAGGTGAGCCTCTCGACTCCCACCCCACTCCCTCGCCTTCCCTATGCAAGACGCCGAGATAATCATGTGTACATCATATCCACTGAAGTATTTCCTTCACTGAGTCCTCCCCACCATCCATTTCTTTTTCTAAACTTACAACAATAGAAGCTCGAAGAGGTGAGTTAATCGGCAGATAAAGAGTTGAATAAAATGTACCATCAGGCAACTCTCGGGTTCTACATTTGGGAGCTAGATGAGTAAATGGATCACTTGGTAACCTAGCACAGTATCTGTGAAGAAAAGGAAATTCTGAAGATAAATATACAAATGAGAAATAGCTGGAAATATTTGCACTACTATTACAACCTGAAGTTTGGTTCCTTATGTCTCTCTTCTTTCTTACTGGATTGGTATTTGTACATGGAATAGTTCATTGCTTCAAACTTTCAGTTAGAACTGAGCACCTGAAATTGAAGTGTGCAACTAGGAAACTACCTTTTTAATCTTAATTTAAATTGAACCTCGAATTTAAATAGCCATGTGTCCAGTGTTACCATACTGCGCAGTATACAAACTATTGCTCTGAATCTGTGAACAAAGAATACTGCCTTATATTTGTTTGTTCCTTTTTAATCTTACTTTTGCCAGTGACTATCAGGGCATATGTAAGGAAGGCATCAAAAGAGGGCAGAAGGACAGCCCTGTATTGACCAAAGAAGAGTGTCAGAACAAGAAGAGAGAGGGAGTAGGGCAGGAGGCTAGTCCAGAGAAAGTGGGCCCTATTAAGAGGGTGTTGGAACAGGCAGCAGGCGTGTGGTACCCTTGTTCTTCCTTTAGACTGAACCTGGGCAAATAAGGCAGACTGTAGAGCAGGGAGACTGACTATATACAAACAAACCAAGTATCTAAGTGATCATCTTGAGGACAACAGAACCAGATTTCTATAAGAGAAAAAAGGTACAAAGAAAAGAGGAAATGTAGAATGAATCCTCTAGTATCATACTGAAAATAGGAGTACCAAAAGATAGACATAAAAATAAATACAGATGTAAATATGTATGTGAATATAAACAGATATAAATATGTACAAAATATAAACAGGCAAACTTTCTGGCTCTGCCCTTTAACTAAAAAGCCCGGCAACAGCAACACTATTGTGAAGGACCACACCTATCTTCCAGATCTTGGTTTCCAAATGGAACTTGTTCTCCATTAAAAAGAACCAGGGTCCCTTGGAAAAACACCAATGCCAAGACTCTATCATAAAGTTGAGTCTAGAACATCTTGTGCCACAAAACAATGGTGAAACATTTAAATAAACAGAAGCTAGCTTGAAGGAATTCCCACTGGTCAAATATGAAATAATTCTGACATCAAAATAAGTAATAAAGGATAGTTTATATCTATTAAATAGAGTCCATACGTTCACAAAGATAAAAAGAAAAAATGGAGACAATAAGAAGCTTTTTCTCTTAGTGGAATTCCAATTAATAAATACAGAAATAATGGAATAAAAAAATCATCATTCAGTAGTCATCTTAATCATCAATTTAGGCAAGAGCTATCATTTTAATTAAAACTAATTGAAAGTGTGCTTTCACCATGCTAGCCTCATTAAACAGCACGAAGTATTATTGCGCAATGCTGTTTTCTTTCTCTCATCAAAATACTACAAGCCATAAAAAGACTAATGATTGCAACATATAAACAATATAATCCTTAGAGGTCTAGACTTAACTCTGGCAATACTCAGGTTTCCGCGCAAAGGATGTGACATCATACCTATTGATGTGCCCAATGGCTGTGTTGATTGTGACCCGTGGACCCCCATCATCAGGCCTCAACACGTACGGTGGGAAGACATCATCATCATCCACAACAGGATCAACGTCAGTCTCACCAGTATCAACTGACTTGGAACATTTATTTCTCAAGATCTGGACATTTTAAAATAGAACTTAGGATGAGAACAAATATGTTCTTGGACATGTGAGTTGTTTGCCTCTGTACCTACAAAAAAGGCTCTTCTGACACGACATCTCTCTCCTAAACAAGCTTCAACACTCCAAAGTCACCTGTGGCGGCTGCAGGACACTTCTCCCACAGAATGCCCTCTAGCTCTGACCATGTGGAGACACTGACAGTGCAAGGTCTACAGAGCACTGTGGACACACATGGTGTTTCATGATTATAAGTACCCTGTCATCGTTCTCTCTCCACAACTCAATCAACAGTCGCCATCCACACTTAGGTACCCTTTCCCAGACGTCCTTCCCCAGTGACCCACATGGCCATTTCCATAGCTATTTTACTGGGAAATCCCACACACTATAAAATACTACCAGGTCTTTGTAAACATTTTTTATTTCCTTATAATATATATATTACACACCTTTGTTCAGACTATTCTCTTTGGATAAAATTATTTTTATGTAGAAGATATCATATTAATTTTTTTTGTGTGTGGTACTGAGGATTGAACTCGTAGGCATCCCACCTTCCAGCTACATTCCCAGTCCGATTTTCTTTATTTGGAAATAGTCTCACTAGGTTGATGAGAGTCTCACTATTTGCTGAAGCTGTCCTCAAACCTGACATCCTCCTGTCTCAGCCTCCCAAGTACTGGGATTACAGGTGTGAGAAACCATGCCCGGCCATATTAACTTTTTGACCTTACCTTTTCAATGGCTTTGTAGGTTTTAAGGTCTTCTTCAAAACTTTTTATTTTGTCTGTATCTGCTAACATTATATAATTAGAGATTGGTGCCCTTGCTCTTCCTTTAGATTGAACATAGGATCGATACTCTGTGGGCAAATCAAAACGAACCACCAAGTTGCATTTCGGTATATCAACACCCTCTTCCACAATACTTGTTGCAATAAGCAGGTTGGTCTCATGTGCTCGAAATTTCCTAAGTACCTGAAAAAAAAATTCACCAAGAAAAGCAACTCTAAGAACTTTTTCAAAGAAAACAATACAATAAAAAGAATAACAGTCATTTCTGACACATATCCTGGGCATGCGACATCTCTAATGTCAGCCTAAGTAAGAGGAGTGTTACAGAAACCCATATGCAGGGCCACATGGACACAGAAACTCTGACTGAATGACAGGCACTTTCAACTAAATGTGACTGAAAACCAAAGTGCCTTTCTACTTTACAAAAGTATCCACGTCACAAATCAGCTTGAAAGGGCTGGTCTCTTTAATGACCACAAATAGATCTAACCAACGAAGTGACCAAACAAACCCACTTCTGGAGGCCTGCGGATATTCTAATCCTCCACAATGGTATCTTCTGTGTGAGAGACTGTGCCAACATCCCTCCAAACTTCAAAACTCTATCACTAAAATCCCTGATTCACTTGGAATTAAAAATTACAAGCAGAAGATTGCTTATCTTCTGGCACGTTGGGAAATTTTCAATTTAAGGAGTCAGAATTGATTAAAACAAAGTGAAAGCTTTTGTACATGACATATAAAATCGTATCACTCCTCAATCCCTGATAAGTGAAATAGTAAGCTGGTCTTCAGACAGCTCTAAAGACTGGCGCTTCTCCACCCCAAACCTAGAATAGTATCAAAAAACTGTAACGAAGATACCTTTATCAAAAACTATTCTAGTTTTAAGTTAAATAATACACTTTAAATAAAAAGTCTGAATACTATAATAGTTTTTACCATCTTCATAATAGTATTTCCTTTGTAAGACCTTACAAAGCATGAACAAATTTTAAGATAAAATCTACAAAATTAAGTGTTATGTTTTAACTAAGGCAGGACTTTAAAATGAAAAAAAAAAGAACACATATTCTAGGAAAAGATTTGAGCTTGTTGATTTCTAGCCATATGGAATCTATAGGAGTTATGGTCATCCTTGTTTCATTTTTCTGTGAGACATCATTTTGTGCTATCAATCCAATAAAGGGAAATGAACTTGGCTAATGAGAATTAAGACATGAAGTTGATTTGCCAGACAGCTATTCTAATTATGGGCATATACATCACCATACACCCACCTTATAGGAGACAGCTGGTCTATATGTTACCAAGTATCTTACATTTCAAAAGAGAAAGAAATTGCTGAGGAACAATGAAGAAAGGGAGCTCCTCCGGGCAGAGTTTGTCTGTATTATGTTCTGAAAATTGCTATTGTACCGTTATTTTGATTTAAGTTACCTCTTCCTGTTTTCTGAACTCTGCTTCCATCTGTTTGTTACGAGGCTGACTCTTTCCGATGCCATGTCCAGTTATAAAGTTGCTGCTGATGTAAGCCAGCTCTGGATCTTGTTTGCCAGCTTCCTTTATCAATCTAAGAAAATTATATACATTTGGAAGTTAAACACTGCTGAGGGAAAAACATTTAAACTTTTGTTTTTAAGGTCTCCTCTAAAATAGAAATACATGTACAGTATTTTTTTGCCAACATACCTAAGAAAATAGTCTTGGTATTTTCTTTTTTTCCAACTAACTTCAACAGAAAACACTGCCACACTTCCCCACAGAGATCTGTGGACCAAGTGCTTATCATGCTGAATACAGGGCCAATTTACACTGACAAATGAAATGGTCACATTACCTCCAACTGTGATTTGGTGATGAGGCCTTAACAGGAATGTGACTCAGGGTGGGACCAAGCTAGGGAGAAACACAGATCCTCACGCATCTTGGCTTTGGAATAGGACTTCTAACAAAACCAGCTCGACGCATGTGACAGGCTTTCTGGCAAGAGTGCCTCGGCAGCCCCGGTGCTGTTTCCTCTGTGGCACTGCTCTCACAGAACAAGCCTGACACCCAGGGGGAATGCCTCGTGTGGTAAAAGAGTTCCAGCTGCATGTGAACAAGAATGGCTGCTTCTTTATCTCACCCACACTTTACGTCCCTAAAAGCACAGTCCTCAGGAAAGAAATGCCCCATCATTCCATTCCAACACTTTCTGGTCCCCAGGCGCTGACCAGAGTCGGGGCACAGGAGAGGACTAGATTTTAGCACAGCAAATGCTGAACAGTGCCCACCCCACCCAGTCATGAAAGAGAAGACCTGGAGCTGTGACCCCCTTCCCTCAGGCCCCTTTGTATTAGCACAGAGTGCTAGTAACCTAAAGTTAGCCTTTTGGCTAAAACATGGAAAAGAGCTACAGACAAGATCATGTTACAAGGGCACCAAAGATTAATAGTTAGTGCTGCCATTACAGCTATTTTGGAAATATCCACATTCAAAAACTCAGCACACAGGATAAATGGTTCCACACCTGACGTAAGTGATTCCACATGGGTCCTCTGAAGTCATACTACATAGCATACATTCCTAATAGAAAATTGCATTTTTAAGTCAAACCGTTCCTTAGGAGGGAAAAAAATGAAACAGGTTAATATCAAAGAGGTGGAAGAAAGTGAGTGGCCATCTAGAGCTTCTCCTGCCCCCAATCAGCAAAACACTTATGTTGAAGTTCAGGCCAGCTCAAGAGTTAAAATGTCCAGAATCTGAAACTTCCCTATTATGTTCCAAGGTTTGTTAAATTATTATAATAACTGTTTGATGTCAGTTACAGAGAACAGAATTACATGCAAACAAATAGCATACCCAAAAGCCTAAAATCTGAAATAAATTAGCTTAGAAATAACATGTACTCCAAACTTTAGTTTCTATAACTAAGCAGCAATTTGCATGTAGTAGAGGTTTTTAAAAATGCATTTCAAGTTACTCCTAATTAGGAAAAGAATATACTTTGCCAAAATTATCAATCTGACAGAGTTCAATTCACTGAAAAATAGAAACACTAACAGCAACATACTTTTCCTTAATGACATCAACACCAAAGCTGCAGAGAACAGAAGAAACAACACACACATTAATAAAAATACCGCGTATAAGCAATAATTAAATGTTATATACCTAAAGTGATACTACTTAGAGAGGAAAATTCTTTCCCTGCTGAATGAATTTAAGGGATGCCTAACCATGCCCCCAAGACAAAGCCATGGGCTTCAGGGCCAAGAAAACAAGTGTCCACTGCCCTCAGGTAGCTTACAAAGGACTGACACACACTGCTTAAAGACTTCTCGGCACCATGGAATGGGCCAGAGAAAATCTTGTTTCTTTTTTTAAACTGAGTTTATAGGGACTGTTCCACAAACTGTTTGATACACTATACTGTTCTCCTTCTCCAGTGCACAGTGCTTCTAAAACTATCTGTAGTCAACAACCAGGTTCCAATCCATTAGACGATTTTTTTTTTTTTTTTTGTGGTACTGGGGATTGAACTCAGGGGCATTCTACCTCCAAGCTATACCCCCAGCCCTATTTTTTACTCTTTATTTTGAAACAGGGTCTCACTAAGTTGCAGAGTGCCTCATTAGGTAGCTGAGGCTGGCCGAGAACCTGGAACCTCCCAAATGCTGGGATTACAAGCGTGCGCCACCATGCCTGGCTAGACAATTATTTTTTAATTCCATAAAAATGTACTATTAATTAGATATTTTAAAGAGCATTAAAATTCAGGCACCAATTTTATTATATTCTGCAGACGTAAAATTGCTGCCAAACTGCTTAAGTGAGTGTCCATGCTTATTCTCAACCTTTGGATGTAACTCAGGGCAAAGGGAAGTGCACATTATGCGTTTACACACAGTGCCTCCCCAATTAAACTGGAAATAGCCACAACCCAATACAGGGGCTATGTAAATGAAAACTAGTGTATTTCTAAAAACTGTGATTTGACCGAAAATGCTAAATAGCAGACAACCCTAAAACAAAACATTTCAAAGATAAAAAAAATCCAAAATTTCTACCATGTACTTAAAAGTACATTATCAACAATACCACTATTAGTATCCTTTCTTAGACTCTGTCAAGATGAAAAAAACAAATATAATTCCTCTATGATCTTACCAAAAAAAAAAAAAACAAAAAAAAAAAACTCTTACTTACAGTCATAGGACATTATAACTGATACTGCATTCCCCAAATATGCCATTAAAAACAAACAAACGACAACCAAAAAAAAAAAAAAAACAAAACCTTAAGAATTAGTAATTACTGTGTGACAGGTAAAAAAACAGCATTTCTATATACATTGTCTTTAATTAACAAACCAATAAAAGAGAGAAATACTACTACTATACTACAAGTAAAAATAATGACAAGGATGAAGATACTAAGGCTTCAAAAAGTTAAGTAAACTTCCTAAAATATATATCTAAAAAGTAGGTAGAAGTAAAAGGGACAGGGGCTCTTAGGCACAATGGCTGATGATGACTGGAGCAGGGTTGTATTACGCACATGCACACGTGTGTTATTTTCAATGTAAGAGTAACCTGTAAATCTCTATTAAGGTAAAAAAGAATAATAAAACATCTATCTTGTCACCAAATAAGAAAGTACTTAAAAGAGAGAGAGAGAGAGAGAGAGAGAGAGAGAGAGAGAGAGAGAGAGAGGATAGAGTGTCAGAGGGACACAGGAGCTAACCTCAAAAAGCTCCCAAGAGTGGAAGCTGAAATAATTTGGGCAATAAAGTAAAAAACATAGTACTGTATAACCCAAAGTTTAAAATAAACATGGGTTCATACTGATGAAGTTGAGGATCCAAGGCAAGTTTCCCTTGCAGAAGAATTCCAAACAATACATACAGGTACATCCAGGAAGTGGAGAAGAATCCCTTCCTCCCAAGATACTCGGAGACTTGGTTCCAAAGTATAGAGGAAGAAAAGAAAACAAACAAAAAACTTTACAGTGATGAAGTTTAACATAACCAATGATGTTTCATGTTGACAACACGGGCCCTGTGAAATGATGTGACCAGAAAGGCATGTTACCTCTGTAGTTTTCTTCCAAATCCTATAACCCTAGCCTGAATCCTGAAAAAACACCAGACAACCCAAATGAAGGGACATTCTATGAAATGGTTGGCCAGTATTCCTCAATACTGCCAAGTTCATCAAAAACAAGAACCAGAGGAGACTGGGAAGACAACACCACAATGCTGTATGACACCTGGGATTAAAAACTAGAGTGTGAAAAATGGCAAAATCCAAATACAGTTTGGCATTCGGTGAGGACTACTGCACCAGTGTTAGTTTGTGACAAGTGACGTACGATGTTAACAACTGGGGAAACTAGGTCAGTATGTGAATACAGAAACTCTGTTCTGCCTTCCCAACTTTTCTGTAAATCTAAAATTATTCCAAAATAAAAAGAAATTGGGAATAAAAGGGTAGAGAGGTGCAGACAGGATGTGAACTCAGCTTTGTCCAATGCCAGTATCACATAATACTAGTAAATCCCTGCTACTGGATATATATAATTTTGGCAGGGTCACAAACTGAGTCTTGGTTTCTTCATCTATAATGTGGTAAGACCATCTACCTTCCTCCCTTATTGAGTGCTGTAAATTTTTTTAAGTATATATAAAAGTAACCCCTAAACCCCTATACAAGGTAAAAGGAAAGCTGTAAATAGGAGACTGAGCATATACATACACTACACACAGAAGGAGCTGTGAATGATTTTTTTGTTTGTTTTAAATCAGGAGAGTAGAAAACTATATGTGTACTGCAAAAGCTTATACTCCCATGAAACTGGTCACTGAAGGAGGATTTTTCCTCCCATTAAACTGATGGAAGGAAAGAATCTGGATTTCAGGAAGTTTTTCTGAGCTTATTAAAAAGCTTACTGGAACAAGACTTCTATTGTACATTTAATTAGCTGCCCATAAAGTCAACCCTCAGACTGCTGTTGGTTTGTCCTATAACACTAAATTCCAGGCACATTTTATGAAAGCTGATCACAATTAATCTGATCCTTAATGTCAATAGGAAGTAACTGATTGATTTTGGATAAACCTTTCCAGATTAATATTCTTGCAATGAAAACTGACACATCTCTACATGAAAATATATGTAGATAAATCCTCAGCACTGCCCCCCCCCAATAAAAAAGCAGAAAATGGGGGAAAGAAAATAAATTCCCATTCTTCCAAGTCCCACAAAATGACACTAGAAATAAATGCCTTTTTCCCTATTCTAAGAAATAATCCCAAGTCAGTCGAGTGCTCGCTGGCATCTGCTGGCCATCTTCTCACGGTAAAGCACTAGTTGTCGGTGTTGTGATGCCCAGGGGCACGTGTAAAAAGAAATGGAAACTATGAGTTATGACATTAGGATTCTAGAACTGTCCTGCCACTGACTAGCAATTTAATGTGAGGCAAATCACATTTTCTCCTGAGGCACTTTCTCTTTTTTATAAAAATAAGTAGGTTGGATTAGATAGTCAATGAGGTCTCTTTCCAAACTTAAACTTCTGATTTAAATGTAATTCAGTACCTAAAGTTATTTTCCTTCATATTCATCAGAAGGTTCAGGCTCAATGACTATGAAAATTACCAGACTGAAAACTGCCAGATGACTACCCTCGAGTCCAATTTCTTCTTACTCAAAAAAAAAAAAAAAAAAAAAAAAATTTAAAACCCCAAACATTCAGAAGCAGTTAAGAAAAAAAAAAAAATCCCAAATTGCCTCAGAAAACAAAGCTTAATTTTTCCTCAGAGATCACTACTTGCAGAAAAGGCTCTTAAAGATTGACTCTGGTCAATTAATGGATCTCAAAGAAGAGTCAACTGTCTTCAGCACGAAATAAGGACCTCTTTTCAGAAGAAATTTATAGAACAACCATCCACAAACCAAATTATAAGTACAATTATTGGCTGGTCTATACTGAGGACAAAACTAACCTTTATTGAAGAAAAGGAAAGGGTTGAAATCCATAACCTAAAATGTGGGTTCACTGTCACCTTTGCTTATATTTTCCTAATATTCTTATTCTCTTCCAAATCAGAAAAATTTAACATGTAATTTAAAACCAATTCAAACTGGAAATCCAGTTGTTCCAAATTTTTTCCACTGCAGCCTTGTAAACTTCAATATTTAAGCATGCTGGAAAAAGTCTCTCCTCTGCCCTCATACCACAACAATCAACCCAGAAGACTTCTATGATCTCAAAAGGTATGGTGATCCCCCACCCAAGGAAGCAATCGATTCAGCTGCAGCAGAAGCCAGCTGGAAGACCTCCAATTCAATTGTGACACTATCTACCAGCAGCCATCATTAGATTCCACAAGTTGGCCAGACTATGTCCCCAAAGCCACTCCCAGACTTCAGATGCCAATCAAAAGCCCCAGGTTGTTTTACCTGTGCTTCTGACCCACAGGCTACAAATCAGGGTTCACACAACCCCTCCCTCTGGCTGGATTAGTTTGCTAGCATGGCTCATAGAACTCAGGAGCACTTTAATTTACTGTTTCATTACAAAGAATATTACAAATGATAAAGATGCCCCTTACATGGACTCTTAAGGCCGTTTTAGCCATTTTACAACACAACAAACTGCCTTATTCTACATGGCAACAGATGTTAACCTGAGAGATTTACCTGTTTAGCACAACTGCTGTGTATCTTCTTTCCACAAAAATAATTCCACATAAAATATTAGTAAATGGAGAAGGAAAATTTGTCTCTGGCTTTTCTTTTTCTTCAATTTCTTCATCCTCATCATCATCCTCAGAGTCACTCCAAGACACATAATTATCCTGGTTCCTGTTATTATACCACTCAACACTTTCAAACTGCTGCCGCTCATACGGTTTATACTTGCGCAAGATTTCAAGCAGTTTTATTACTTTAGGAGTTACAAATTTCAGGTCAAGCGAGGCAGGTGAGAAGTGCTCTTCACATAGTGCATGTATTTTCCTTAGGAAAGTGTCTGTAAACAACAAAAACTTCCTGTGCAGTTCCTCTTGCTCATGTTTGATATATTTCTGAAGTTCTCTTACCATCATTCCAGCTACTTTATCTGCACACCAGGGTCCCAGAACTAACAACACTGCACGACAGTCCGATAGTATCTACCAAAAGGAAAAAAAAAAATGGAAGAAAAAAGCCAAATGATAGATGGTAATGACGCAGCACTTTCACATGAAGTTTTAACTGGGACTTTAGTTGTTCTCAAACTGTCCCTTCAAAACCAATTTACCCAACCAATATAAACACTGAGGTTACTTTTCATGTATCTGTCTAGAAATATTTTTTTCCCAACAAAAATAATCAAATGAGACTACAACTGAGTCACATACTTCCTGCCAAATTATGCAAAGCACTATGTAGTAGCACAAGTAACTTCAGCAATTTTCGCTCTTCCAAGAAAAAAGCAAAATAATTTTCCTTTATCTGTGTACCATATCCCCTGAACTTATATATATTCCATTATAATGAACACAAAAAGAGAAAGACTGGGAACAATGAATGAGTTTTGGCCAGTCTATAGTCAGCACTTCCAATTGCAAACAGTGGGTTCTCCGGCATCATTTCAATGAAAATACCATCACGAGGGCATTTTTTTTTTTTTTTTTTTTTTTTTTTTGGATGGTGGTGGTACTAGGGATTGAAGCCAGAGGCATTCTACCTCTGAGTGACACCCCCAGCCCTTTTTATTTTTTAGCTTGAAACAGGGTCTTGCTAAGTTGCTGAGGCTGGTCTAGAACCTGCAATCCTCCTGTCTCAACCTCCCAACCATCGGGATAACTGGCACAATTCATCTTTAAAATCCCAGCCACACTTAGATTCTGATCTTTGCATCTACCCAGAATGCCACACCTTACAACTCTAGCTGAGAGCTGAATAAAAATCCACAACCAGTCTTACATATAATGGAAGAATTACTAGTTCTATAGGCCAAGCACAAGACATGCTGGGTTGAATATGTACTTTTCAAGGATTCACAGGGTAAAGAAAAATTGGGCATTGGTGCTCTAGAAAAAAAAATCAACATGAAAGTGATTAACACCCACATTCAATGCCGTATTAACATTCAAAACTGGCTGCAAACTAACAGAGCAGTGGTTCTCAAGCTTTGGTGCATGGGGATCACTGGAGGGCTTGTCAAAACTAACTGCAGGCTTTTCAAATTCAAAGCTCAGTTCTGAGGGTCCCATCCCAGGTCTTCAGTGAGGCCCACAATTTGCATTTCTAACAAGCTGAGGGGGTGAGGTGCTGCTCCCACCTGTGAAGGGCCCAACTCAGGACCACTGCCCTAAAAGCTCAAACTATACCACTCAGGAATCACAGGCTCATGTCCAGCTGCGCATACTAGGAAACAGCAGAACTCAGGTAGTCCAAGGCTTTGAGCAAGAACTAACTCACCTGACCAAAAATGAAACAAAACAAAAAACTGGGACTCCTTACACTTAATCATGACATGAATCCTACTTCACACTTAATCATGACATGAATCCTAATTCCTCTCCTAACTCAGGAAGGTCCATACTTATAAATATCTGGCTGGACACAGCAGTGCACACCTGTAATAGCTGTAGCATTCCCAGCTACTCAGGAGACTGAAGCAGGAAGACTGAAAGGTTGAGGCCAGGTTGAGCAACCTATCAAGCAACCCTGTCTCAAAGTAAAAAGGCTGGGGACATAAGTCAGTGGTAGAGCTCATGGACACAGACTGATCACCAAGACCACAAATGTTACATAATAAAATGACAGAGACATCTGTCAGGTAAGCTCAACCTTCAATCTAATGTGATAATGTCTGATAAAAAATGTCCAAGGAGATAAAAAGATAAGGTCGTCAACTAAAATGTACAGAAAACAGCCTCATTAGAAATGCTTCATTTCAATATTAAATGAAATGCTTTCGTTTCAAAATTATAAACAAGTAGATTTTCGTTATACTTACTATACTTTGTATATGCTTACCTGTTTGGAAATTAAAGTAGAATCTCTTTCTTTTGAATGTACAGATATATTACAGTCATTGATAAAATTAAGTGCTTCTTCTAATTCCATCAGCAGTCTTTCATAAAGCCCACTTCTGTCGGTAAAGGGTCCACAATCTACCACAATCTCACATGGCTGAGAAGTATATCTTTAAGATCAGAAATAAAAGTCATCAATATCGCAATGATGAAAATGCTACTGTATTTCAAAAAACAAGGAAAAGAGACTAAATACTAAGAAAATAATCCAAAATGTTATTAGTGGTGGAGTGGGAATATAGATATTTATTTCAATTATTATTTTTCTGTATTATTGAATTTCTCCACGGAAAATGTGTAACTTTTGTAAACCAGTGAAGTGTTATTTACAAGATACTGTCAAAAAGGAAGGGGAGAAAAGGAAAAAGAAGAGAGTACAAATTTGGCATATACCATCGCTAGCATTAGGCCAGGAACCTGGCATGCCCTTTATCGTAATCCTCAGACAGGGGATTATGGAAGAAATGAGCGTTCAAAGACATTGAGCATTCTGTATAACAAAACTCAGGACTAAAGCCTTCCTCTGAAGGACGCTGGATGGACCCAAGCAGGTGGAAGGTACAACTAGGAGACTCTGAATAAAAATAAAGGAGCAGTGGAAGTTCCCAAGGGGGTTGCTGAGTAATTTTATCTCCTGAAAAGGGGGCACTAAGCCAATAAGTTTGGGAATCTATGTAGTCTGAAGGCTCTTCCAGCTAAACCCCGCTGCTTCCCAAAACACTCTTTGCTTCACTTTTTAAAAACTCATTCCAGTATTATGACCCATGTAAATTTCTCACTAGTTTCAGACTCTATGTGGGCACAAAGCCAACTCATGAGATGTCTTCCTAGATAGAATGCACTGGCTTTTACCTATGCTATGTTTGTCTGTTAGGTAACAAGGACAACTGGCCAAGAATGATGTTCCCAGAATTTTAAAGATAGATTTCACTATTATCCCAGGTTTTTGGGGTTTGCTTTTAGGTTTAGACTTCATCTTTTGACCCCTTAGGCATCAACCAGAATAAGGAACAAAAACGTTCAAAATATTCATGAAACTCAATGATAAAATAGGTTAGGGAACACAGGTCATAGAGAGGAACCTTTGAAATTTTTAACATTTCTAAATGTCAATTTTATTTTTCATATATTCTTATAAGGAGAATTTCCCAGCTTTCATTTACTTCTCATGTTACTCCTTGGATCTACCCTGCCTTTCATAAAATGACAGCCAGAATGGCATATGATGTCCTAAAAGGACATGTAGGATTTTAATTAAGGAATAAAGACATACTGAAATACTTTAACATTTTTCTTAACTCAAATCAGAATTTACGCTTAACCAAAGAGTCACCTTTGGAGAACTAACACTTAAGCCAATAGGTTACTTAGCAGTTATTACTGAAATACTCTAATAGCTCTACTTCCTCCAAAAACTTCCACTACACGGACCAAGCAAACAAGCTCAGGTCTGATAAAAGCCCAAGTATATTCCTCTACTTCCATATCACAGGTACTACTGACTCAAGGAAGTAAAAAACAGCATATCTTAAATGTTTATATTTCATACGATGAAGTAAAAAACAGCATATTCTAAAGATTTGTATTTCCTATGGGAGTTATATTCCTAAGTTGGATGAATTCAAAATGTTACTTTTTCATCTGACTCTACAAAGAAAATTTCTCAAATTCCTACTAAATGCCAGGCAGATTGCAAGGTATCTCCCATGTGTCCATGTAATCCATCATTGAACAATTCCATGAACTACTGTCAATGCCATGTTACACATTCAGCAAAGTGACTGTCACACAGCTTACAATTTGTGCAGCTAGTCATCAAACCCAGCAATCAGTTTTCTCTATTTACTGTAACTATCCTAAAAATCACCAGTTAGTAATCTTTAGCTATACCAATAGGGATTTAAGGCTATTTTGACATGAACTGAACCCATTTTATTTACTTAAAAACCCATTTTCCTGTTAATTTATATCTGATCCCTTCTGCCAACTTAAGCTAATCACTACAGTTCTATGTGTGCTCTTCTGTGTGTTAGATTACTGAAATTCAGTAACTGTAACCTCCTCAAAAAGAGAAAAACTCACAAATAGCATCTTTCTCAGAAATCCACAACCTATTTCAAAACAATAGGGTGTTTCCAAATATTTTAAAGTATATTGCTCAATTCTCGAAGTAAACTAATGTTCCTTCAAAGCATCCTGCAGCATGTCAAGGTCAGAATAGAATAACGAA
The DNA here is from genome assembly GCA_004027655.1 of Graphiurus murinus. Taxonomy (NCBI): domain Eukaryota; kingdom Metazoa; phylum Chordata; class Mammalia; order Rodentia; family Gliridae; genus Graphiurus; species Graphiurus murinus. The sequence continues at coordinate 91,840 of PVLC010001221.1, read as the reverse complement.
GCACACGTTGACAGGAAAGAACTGTTTTACTGTCAAAGTCTCCAGCCTCTGGCATATCAGGAACTGGGAAGGCTGACCCGTATACAATACAACCTTTCAAGGCAGAAATGCCTCCATTTGCTGCTCTCTGTAGAAACAAGGCAGGTACTTATAAAGAATTCTTAGTCTTGCTCATCCCTTTTAACAGCCACTTAAGTACTGCCTACAAGGTACTACAAAAAATACTAAAGGCGTAACATTACTTATACCCAGTCTTATTAAAGTCAAGTCAATAAGGAAGTGTGTACCTGTCTAAGACTACCAAGTCAGTTGCAGTTTCAGCATTACTTTTAAGAATTTTCTCCAGTTTCTGAATCTTTTCTTCCAATTCCTCTGGATCACATTTCCCATTTAAAATCGAAGCAGTGAGTCCCAAAATTCGAGGACATGATGGACAATTTTCACAGAGCTAACATAATAAAAGACACTGACAGTAAAGACTTCATTGTACAAGGCATAACTAGAGATATTACCATAAAATGTATCAAAATCACTGTCAAATACTAAAAAACAAATTGTTGAGTGGCAACATCAATATACCAAGGACATAATATTATGGAATTACTATGGTTTATTTAAAAGACCTGTTTTTCTAAAAGGCACCACAGATATTTGATAAGAGATTATCATATGTAATTCATTTATATTATGATGTTTAAAAACTTACAGATTTAACATTATTTTGATATTCATTCATTCATATACTATAATCAAGTTCCCAATATTGGTAACTAATATTTTTCATACCTAAACATAAACATACATAGACTCAGTAATTTGATCATGAATTATTAAAACTGATAAAATATAAAGACCTACCTTCATAATTTCTCGATACGGGTGGTCTAGAATTGCAAGATGACACTCATCAAACACCAAAAGGTTAATATCTGACAGTGATAGGTAACCATTTTTCAAAACATTCAAGGCAACATAGCAAGTCATAACAAGAACCTAAAATAAAATTGACATCAGTAAATATGCCTTCATCTGTCTGGATATCAGATCATAGAGCCATTTTATCATAGGTGAGGAATAAGAAATTCATTAGTTCAAAATTAAAACAAAAATTCTAAATGTATAGAATTTCATACATTAGAACCATGAAGCAAATTAGGAAACCATGGGAAAAGATTATGAGGAAAAAACTCATGAGAAGGGAAACCATGACTTCATGAAAAACCTACTAAATCTACTTCAGGTGTTTTTAGGTTCCCATAGCCATATTTTGACTGATGAGACCTGCCAATTTAGTCAAGTCACAAAATAATTCACCCTGTTCATCTACTTTTCCCCACTGAACTGACAAGTTTTTCTGGAAGATTAAATGTTCTTTTTATAAGCCTATCATGTTGTGGATTTTGAAGTGATTTATAAGGATTTTGTCCAATAAGTAAAAAATATTAGTAGACTGTGGCTGTTGAAGGTTAGATAGGAAGCAGCTCTGAGGCACTCTGTAATCTCCAGCCTCCCACACACAAGGCTCTCAGCACCCGCTGGCTTTATGGAGACAGGGAAGTGAGAGGGGGTATCTGTTGAGGGTCCAAAGACCTCAACTAAGAAATTTTTCCAGAGTCAATACATTTCACTCAGGAGTAAATTTCCTGAAAAGAGGTTATCTGCAAGCTGGAAGTAGGTCATACGAATTCGTAGTTTTGAGTAAGTAAGTAACAATTAAAGCAGTTTCTTTGCTACAGATTAAAATCAACACAAATTAGTCATGTGCTTGGTTTTCAGATGAGCCTTACAACAAAAGAAAAATGCATAAGGGCTGATCTCTAGGTTGAGAGAGAGAGCAAGAAAGCACAGTTTTCCAACCTAAATAAGACAATGAAGGGTAGCGGTTATCTTATAAACCAAGTCAAGGACTTGTAGGATTTACAAAGTGAATTTCTCTACAAGTCTTACCTGGTGCTTAGTAAATTCTTGGTTCCATCTCTCTTTTGTCCAAGATGCATTTACTTCTAGGTTTGAGTATTCCCCAACCTTGAGATCTGAATGAGTTCTGACAGCTGACACTTGCTGAGCAACCTGGTTTGCTGATGACAAATATAACACTCCATGTAAATATGAGAAATCTTCCCTAGATTGCTCACTGGACTACTAGTGATTAAGACAGTTATGGAAAACCCTTATGATTATATCAATTACACCTAACCACCATTTTTTAAATAGCCAAATTAAAATCACAATTCCAAGGTCACCCTCCAAGGCACACTCAGGACTCATTACTTTGCCTTCTCCACTCACTCCAAAGAACCTTATACTGCCCTCCCTGCTCTTTTACAGTAGATTTCCTCCAACCTAAGACGTTCCCTTCCAGGCTGGAGTGGCAGTCTCTCCAGAGCCACCCCTTCTGTTTCCTTCAATAAAACTAGATCATTTCAAGAAATAAAACAGTCTCATATGTATTTAAAGCACAGTTATAGTGAGACTGTCAAAACAAGGGAGAAGAGTGATGTGATTATATTAGGACCCTATCAGTTTAGGTTCACATTTACTATTTTTAATTTTGATATATAAGCCCAAACATATGAAATTCAGTATTTAAAACTCTTATTGAATATATAGCTTTTAAGAAGCATGTAACTTTCTTTCTGTAGCTGGTACAGCAAATCACAATTCAAAAGCGTATCCATTCCATAATCAAGCATCTTTTGACATGCTTTGTAAAATGAAAACCTCAAGAATAAAAATAACTACTTAGATAATATTCCCAAAGTAATCCATTCAAGACATGCAGAATCAGAAAAATTGAGAGAAATACTATAAAGTTAAGAAATAAAATGGTTTTCTGCTAGCAGAGCTTCAATAAACACATCATTTGTCAAACTCTCTTCGTTTTCAATTAACAATTTAATATCCACAGAGACAATCTGAAGTCTCATCCAATTTCCTCCACGTCATTTGATAAAATAATTTTTTATTACCAGAGTTGACCAAGAACACAGTCCGTTTTCCATTTCTATTGAAGTCTCCCCTGATCTGATAGGACAGCTCTTTAGTGAGTAGTACTGCAATAAATGTCTTCCCTGAGCCAGTGTTCAAACAGACGATGGTATTATGATCCAGAGCTGCTTCAAGCAGTTCAACCTAGAAATATGGTGGAAAAAAGATTATACTCTTTGTATCTAAGTACAATATTTAGCAAACTGGATTTTTTAAAAATCTCTGAAATCTTCCTCCAATGGCTTTGCCCCCCCCCCAAAAAAAAAAAAAAAAATCTACACCTTTTACAATAATAATAACCAGAGGGATAAGATGCCTCCTATACACAGCTGTGCTGTAAATACACGCTGAAGTGGCATTTATACTTTCTTTCTTTAACAATTATGTTTGCACAGAATACTATGAATGATTCAGCTGAAAGTAACCATGGTTCTGCCAGTTCATGGCTGAGCATTTTCACACCAATCTTAATTCTACCCAGTTCCTTAGGACAGACACACCTAAGGAGATACTGAGGAATAGTGAGGTTACAGAGGGAAACAAAAAACTAACAAATTTTCACAAATAGAACTAATAAATTGACTACCCAGCAGATATTAGAAAAGAAAAGGACTATTAAGAACAAAAGTGTTTGAATGAGAAAGTTAATCAGGAGAAGGAGGCCCGAGAGGGTAAATGAGTTTTATAAGTTGTGTCAACTATATGCTAATTTATTCCATTTTAGTGAAAAATGCTCCAGTATTAGTGTTTTCATTAGTACCTGATATTTTCTTGGCGTATAAATGTTATCATGAATTGCTTCTTGTTGCCATGGCAGTCCAAAGAAAGGACCCATTGGTGAGGAAGCAGGGGTCATGAGCTGCAGGCCTGCCATGCTGAGGGGTTGCAAAGCAGGGCTTTTCATTCATCCAGTGTTTCTTTCATTGCATTTTTGTCCTAGCACAGCTTACTACAAAAGGGAAAAAGAATACCATTACACAACCATGCAGGGTTAAAACAAAAGAAAGCACAGAAACAAGAGAAACATCAGAATATCATTCCTGGGGGCCCTTTCAAACTCTCCCTATCGTTGTTTTAGCTTTCTCTTGATCTAAGAGGACTGTTGTAAAAGTCAAGAATTCTATACCTGACCCAGCAATTCTATACCAAGAAACTTGTTAAAAAGAATCAGATAAGTGCCCAAGAATATAAATACATAAATATGTGTTGCTGCTTTATTACTTAAAAAACAAGAAAAAACTTTAAAAATTCTTAGTAGAAAATTAGCTTAATATATTTTGGTGTAGTTTTCTATACTACATTCTTAAATCCATGAAGATTATAATGCCATAGCATTATAATTATTATTAAATATAATTATTTACTAACTTAGAAGAGTGTCCATAATATGCCTTTAAAATAAAATATTATTAGTATAATGCCTTGTTAAATATACATGTGTAGTTATAAGGTATATAAATACATAGTTTATATATAAGTATATATCAAAAATATTTTTAAATTTCTATAATGTTATTACTGATAAAATAATAAAACATAGATAAACACATAATCCTGTGCCTACACAATAGAAAAGATTACATCTCACCTAAATTATGTCAATTTACCAAAAGGCCATGAACACCAAGGTACTTTACTCAACTGACAATCTACCACAACTACATAGCTGACCAACTATTTAAACATGTATCTTTAAAATCATATATATCCTAAATAAAAACAAAGCATGCCATTCTGTAAGATGGAAATTTTTTTCATGTTACTTAATTACTTTTTCATATTTCACGTTTTTTTCCACAAATACATTTCATCATGTAAAATGACAAAATAAAAATTGAGTCTTTTTAAAATCCCTAACCAAACAAGGGGCGGGAAACTCTGACAAAGCCTACCACCAGCTTTCCTGACTTCAGCAGAATTTCCTTGCCCCTAGATGAGAATACTGCTATCACTCTATGAAACTGGAAAGAGGATCCAGATGTTTATTTCCTGACAAGCAAAATTTTTTACTTTTCCTGACATGTTAAATTTACAACAATGGTACAAAACATGATTAAGCTGTTGTATCTAATCCAACAAGAAGTCTGAAGTATGGTTTCTTTCAAGCCTAGGCACAATACTGAATTCTGATTTCAGAAGTTAACTCAGTTGATAAGAATTCAACATCCAGCTACTACAAAGAACTATGTCAAGGAACTGGCTTGGGACACCTCAAGCTGAAGACCTCAGCAAGACAGCACGTCTGCGGACCAGAGAGCACAACGAGCATCGTTATCTTTCCCTAAAGAAAGTAACACACCAAGTATGACTGGACCATTTTATGAAAAACTATCAAACAGCTATTTTCCCTGATCGAAGAAACCATGTTTCTCATGAGAAATAATCTGCTCATTATCTACTGAACCAAGGCCCCAACAGCTTTCACCCACACCTGGCATCCACTTTGCAAATTCCTCAGGCCCTCAGGACTTGCAGGATCAGCAGTCATCTTTTCTCTCAGCAGTAGGTTCCAAGAACCCCATGTGGAAGTTCCCACGTGGAAGTCTTCCTCAGATCAACAGGCCATGCCGGAGACCCACGACTAAGGTGGGCATGCCCACTGTCAATGTACCCGGCCACCATTCTTGAACTGCCTCCCTGTTCCATCAGAACCACAGCTGCAGCCCGACTGGGACTGTGAGTCCTTAAACCTGACCCCTCGCTTTTCTCTCAATACCCGCTAATCCAGACTTAACAAAAACATGATGGAAGGAGTCAGGGGAAGGAGCCTAAATAAAGCCTGGTGAATGGGAATATAAAAGAAAGAAAAATGGAGGGCAGTGTTGTAAATAGCCAACATATCATCTTCCCCTCCTTCCAAAAACCGTACATCCAGGAACCAGCAGCACCCTCTACTGTATCTTCTCATATAGATAACATCAGTAATAATAATTAACTCCAGATAAAGTCCATAAAATAAGTGAATGTTCTCATTTTTAAAGGGGAGGGAGACTGTATTTTTAATGTCAATGCCATAAAATACAAAGAAAACCTATGAAAATGTTCAAGAAGACTGCAAGATGCATGGCAACTTAATACAGTAACACCTGATCTCAGACTGGACCCTGTACCAAAGGAAAACAAGAATATAAAGAACATTTTTAAAAGGTGAAATTGGTTGACTTAAAAATGAACAGAATAGTGTTTTAATATATGTATACATGATAAACTATTACACTTAAGTTAGTTAACACATCCAACTCTTCATATAGTTAACTATATTTTTTGGTGGGAAGAGAATACCTAAGAGCTACACTACATACAGTATTAATGACAGTCCCCATGTTGTACATTAGATACCTAGAATTTACCCATTCTATATAACTGAAACTTTGTATCGTTTGATCAACACCCCCTCCTTTTCCCCACCTCCCACCTCTGGTTACCCCCATTCTACTCTGCTTGTAAGAAGTCTACTTTTAGCTGGGCATGGTGGCACACACTTGTAATCCCAGCATTTGGGAGTATCTAGAGGATCCGGGTTCGTGGACAGCCTTAGCTACCTAATGAGGCACTCCGCAAATTAGTGAGACCCTGTTTCAAAATAAAGAATAAAAAATAGGGCTGGGGGTGTAACTCGGAGGTAGATGCCCCTGAGTTCAATCCCCAGTACCACAAAAAAAAAAAAAAAAGTCTACTTTTTTAGATTTCATAAAAGTGTCTGGCTGATTCCATTTAGCATAATGTCCTCATGTTCATCTATATTATCACAAATGCAGGATTTCGTTCTTTTTTAGGGCACAAGACTCTTCCGTGGCCAGAGGAAATGGAGCACTCCTATCCAATGGCCAAAAGTTAAAGACTTTCATTTGGTTGTTGAGAAGAAATTCTTTCCCTAGAACAAGGTTCAAGAAATTACCAGCCCCATTTGCTGCTGCGATTATCTTATACCATGAAAGGACCCAGCCTTAGGATGAAACTAGTACTGCAGAGGACTAAAATAAAGAAACTGGGTCCTTGGTAGTGTCAGTAAACTGCTGAATCAACCAACGTTAAAACCCAGTGTAAAGAAGACCTTTTCAGTAACATACGCCAACAGATTCCTAGAGTTGAATTTTCTGTGTCTCATAAACAAAACTAAACTAATAATACTCTAAATTATTATTATCATTTCCTATTTTAAAAGTCTAGGTAGAAGAGAGAAAATAAAAAGAAGAAGAGGGGGAGGAAGGTAGGTAGAAAAGAAAGGAAAAAGGAAAGAGAGGGATCAGACAAGAGAAAACTATCAGACCAGAAACAGGAGATAAAGTAGTCCTATTGGTTCTATGGTCACTTATCTGGGAAGCTGTGAAGCTCTGTTTGTAGGAAAAAGTCATAAGTCTAGCACCATTTACACCAAGAAACCAGGGAGGAATTCCACCTAGAATCTTCTGAGACTCTTGAAACTTAGAAATTTTTCCTCATTCTTCTTTATGAGTATTTTTTTTTTTTAACTTTCTGCTACCAGTAAATCTTTCTTAAAACAGTAAATGATCAAATGCTGGTTCTAAAACAAATTGGAGGAAAACTTTTCCCTCTGCAGTGAATCAAGGGAGGTAACAGGTCTTGTTTGAAAACAGGATAGTGAGAAAGGAAAACAGGGAGGCCAGGGAATCTGGCCCAAGACTAGCAAAACAGACCAAACTCTAGGTGAAAAATGGGCCATCCACCTCCACTGCTCCTGTGCCCAATCTTAAGACATCAATTCACCTATGTGTGACAATCCTACTCCTACAGAGGTAAAGAGCTTGGGAAAGGAAAAAACGTAAGTTGACTTATTGTCCAGAATACTATGTTCCTGGAGACTCAAAACACAAAAATCACCATTTTGTTAGAAAACAATACATTTTTCATAACTTTCCCCACCCCACAATTTGAAAAGTTTGAACCTATCGGTGATTGGTTTCTAAAAATCAAATTGAAATAAAAGTGAAGAAAATATCAAGCATGAGTGAAATAAAATGTACATTTATCAGTATTTAGGTGCCACGTAAAGGAAAAAATAGATAATTATGCATCTTAAAAGGAAATGTCAAATACAGCAACACAGAAATGAAACATGTAACTAACTGTCCAAAGACAAGGATTCTATCAGCTTTCACCAACAAAACCAAAACATATGAGCAGTAATACAAACTATTAGAAGGGAATTCATAGAAAAGAAACTATTAAAATGGGAAATGAATTAAAGCACATCCCTCTGTGATACCTGGTCCAAAAGGCACTCTGAACATGGCTGTCCCCCAAGCATGATTGCCTAACCTCTGCCACCTCTGTCCTCTCACTCAGGTCATCCCACCCAGCTTACAAGGCTGTTTCTCCTTCAGTGCCATTCAAAAACCATTTCCACAACCCACTGTTGGCTAAATGCCTAGTACTCCCTAACTGACCACCTAAGAATTATTTTAAATCTAGAGAAGCACACTTTGGTTTATGGATATCAGATAGCATACCCCAGGTTTACACAGTATAACTGAATGAACTGGGTTGAGTACAGGAGTTTTGTGTCTTATTTCTATTGTATCACTCACTGTACTGAACCACACCCAGGACATCCTAAACAAATAATGCAAGTTTGCAGAATGGAAACAATGTCACCTGAGTAACATAAACCCTTCAAACAGCTTCTAATCATTCACCTTTCATAACTTACATCACGTTACTATACTCACATAGACACATATACATACACACCTTACTCTACCGAAACACAAGCTCCATAAACACAACATGTCTGTCTCTTCCTCTGCATCTCTTAAATTTCCTGCTGTAATGTTGCATACATACATCTAAATAAACATTTTGTAAACTGAGTCAGAGATTCATGAATGTCTACTCAATAATGCATAGAACAGAATCATTGATAGTTCAACATGTACATCTATTTGGTTTGGACATGCACATCTGCCCCACTTCTAGCAGCCCTGACAGACAGGTGTAGGAAAGAGGAATTCCAAGAAAATGGAGGACAGTAACTTAACCTTTTCAATTATATTTTCTTTAAGGTCACAATATTTAAGTTAATTTTCATTCAATTTGATACAACAACTGGCCCAAGTAATACAAATTCTTATTTAGGGAAAGCAAATCAAGATTTTAAATTTCAGTAGGTAACCTAATAATGTAAAAACAAAGAAACCTAAAATTTTTGGTGGCTTACACTTGTAATCCCAGCATTTGGGAGGCTGAGACTGGAGGATCTGGGTTCGCGGCCAGCCTCAGCTACCTAGTGAGGCACTCTGCAACTTAGTGAGACCCTGTTTCAAAAAATAAAGAATAAAAAATAGGGCTGGGGGTATAGCTCAGGGGTAGAATGCCCCTGAGTTCAATCCCCAGTACCACAAAAAAAAAAAAGAAAAGAAAAAAGAAACCTAAAATTTTGTCAATTACTACTTTCTTTGGCATGTTTAAGCACATTTTTTAAAGGTTGGCCTCAATAAAAAAGCCCTGAATCCCTGCTGGTAAGTAAAAGTTCTATAGCTTCATAGACAAACTATCATTAACTGTTTTAGCAAAGCCAAATGAATAACTCCAAATGACTCTTTTTCAATTGTAGGTTTTAAATTTCTTGTTAAATAATTTATACTCAAAATTGATGAGGTTGTTTCACAGCTTCTACATGCTAGTAACTTAAAAATAACTAAGTAGGGCCGGAGGTGTAGCTCAGTAGTATAGCACATGAGGCCCTCGATTTGATTCCCAGCACTACAAAAAATGGTAATATCATCTAGTAAAACACAAGAATAAACTCTCTTCCTCTTTTCATATATGATAAATCATAGATTTACCGTTTTAATGTTTGAGATCTCTGTGTTGCTGTTGTCTGAATTGCATTTTGACATTGTGATAGCAGTTTATTGGAAAATCACAGCATGCCCAAGCTTCTGCTCTAAAAATAAATGCAAAAATAGCCAAGCATAAGATTCCTGTGAACTGAATATACACACAAGAGAGCCCTACTAACATGAAGAACTGAATAAAAGGCCATTATTTTCTATTAAATTTTAAACAAAAGACATTTAGGTTATTTTAGGATACCAAGTCTTATCCTAAAACAAAGAACAAGAGAATGAGCTGCAACAATAGCATGCCTAACTTCCAGAAACTGGGGAAATAAAAAGCTACAGGAAAGACCAAGGGAACATTTCAAACTGAATACAAGGAAATCAAAGTCATTTTAAAGCTCATGCTTCATAGAGTTTAGAAAAATGAAAACAGTAATTCTGCATTATTTCCTAAATTCACATATAAAAAAGAAATATGGTCACCAGAAGAGGAACTTAGCTGAGAAATCCAAATAATCCAGTAGTAGTCTCTAATACATTCCAGTTTCCCAAAGCAAAATTAAAAAATACAAACTCAAAGAACAGTTAAATTCACACTGCAAGTTCTTTTATAAGTTTATGAATAAAAGAGTTCAAGCACACAGTTAACAATGTTATTGTTGAAGAGAGATTTAAAGTTGGGGTGCCTCTCCTAAATGAGATTATAAATCAAAACACTAAGCATAAAGTATCAATACGAAAAGTTTAACCAATCAGCACTGATTCTATTAAATATGAAGCTAGATTTTGTTTATGGTCATTAGCTTACTATTAAATGCCTAGACTACCGTAAGTTCAGGAAATATATATCCACCAGTAGTGGTTGCTTTTCACTTATCCATTTCCAATCCTTTAAGACACTGATGGGGAGATTAAACTTTCTCATTTTGTACAGTTTTTTTTTTTTTGCTAAGACATTAACATAACAGACTGGGACAACCTTACTACTTTAATATATACATATTTACCTCAAAAGGCTGATTCTAAGTTCTTTCAGAGATTCCAAGTCTGTATTAATTCATACCCTAGGTAACCTAAAAGCAATCAGAGAAAATATTTTAGAAGAGACAACTCATTTTTTAAAACCAACTTTAAAAAATTGGTTACTTATTTGCTACTTAACAAAATTTTCATATTTAGCTTATCAGAATTAGATTCCACCATAGTTATTTCTCTATTGGGAGACAAGAAGAAAGTACATGTCCAAAAGAGAGTTGCCCTTTAAAATTAGTATTATGTTCTAATATAACTGAAAAAAAAAAAAAAGTTAGTACAATCCAATTAGATAGAAGGGACAATTCTTGGCATTAAATTACATTTTCCCCCACAAATATTTGGCATTTAAAATACTTAAACACAAGCCTGGTGTGATGACACATGCCTGTAATCCCAGTACTTGGAAGGCTGAGACAGGATTGCAGGTTCAAGGTCAGCCTCAGTAACTCAGCAAGACCCTTAACAACTTAGCAGAGCCTGTTTTGAAATAAAAAATTAAAAAAGGGTTGGGTACATTGTAGCTCAGAGGTAGAATGCCCCTGGGTTCAATCCTTACTAACCCCCCCAAATTAAACAATATAGTAAATCATTATTATACTTTACACCAGCATATCTTCCTATCTTACAGGATATCAGTTTGTTTCTAAGGCTGCCACATACTTCACTTCATTTTTAATTCCATTCTATACTGCCACCTAGCAAAATGCAGACCATACACACCAACATGGCATGGCTTGATGTATTACCCTCTACATCATTTCTGATTTTGCTAAATTATCCAAATTATTTCCCTAGACAATTCTGTATACACATGAGAAAGACAATGATAATACAAAGTCAGTAATAGGTCATTTTCTAGTTTTGTTTTGATACTACAGATTGAACCCAGGGGCATTCTACCTCTGAGCTACGCTCCCAGCCCTATTTTATTTTTTATTTTGAAACAGGGTCTAAGGTTGCTGACTCACCACAATGCTGAGGCTATCCTCGAACCTGCGATCCTCTTGTCTCAGCATCCCAAGTACTGAGTTTACAGGCATGCCCCACCTCGCCTGGCTCATTTTCTAGTTTTAAATGTTAACTACAACTCAAATTACAAACCTGCTAAATCCTCTTTCATAGGGCCCTTTAAAACAACTCTGAAATAGACAAGCCGCATACTGGATGCCTGGGTCAAGTAGCCTCTAGTAAGGCTGCATCCTCTCAGAGACCAGTAATAAGAGACAGCTAACTCTTCCAGTTTACCCCCTAAAGGCAAGGAGAGCTTCCTGATAGGAATTTTCAAAACTGGTTAACAGAAACTTTCAACTCACCCATTTCATTATGTGTCAGAGTCTGATAATTCTGATACTATTCACTTTACTATTATTGGCAGATTCCATTCCTACTCTCCAACTCAAAATTCAAAATTTCCATGGTAAATAAGGAGAAAAATCCAATAGGAACATGGTGACAATGGCACACTGTCAAAAGTACTCCTGTAAGTTAACAAAGGAAACTAAAAAAAGTGTGAAGGGCTTTAAGTTCGTGGCAACAAAAGTGCTATGGAAGAGCCAAGGCATTATTTTAACTGCGAAAATCACTAAAGGGATCTATGGTTATGGATGCAAAACAACTGGTTCATATGATTATTCAGCATAAGGGCACACACAAACTAAAAAGAAGAGGCAGAATTCTCCAAGACTGCTGAAATAAAGGTAAAGGCACCTTTCTCCCCTTTTCTTTGTCAGAATTTCTTTCTTCACTCTGTGCAAGTAAATCTAAGTCTCTAGCCTCAACTCCAGAACGGTTTCCTTGAGAATCTGACAGCCATCTCTGAAACGTAATCACCAAAAAGACAACACCAATTCCCCAGTTTCCACGAAGGACATGGATCTAATATGGCAAAACTCTACATTGTAAAACCCAGTTATAAAGATAAGAGGAAATTAGCAATTTTATCTTCAAAACATAGATGCAATGAATAATAACCACTGTGAAAATTCAAGGAAAAATTATGATGAAAGCAACACTGAAAGAGCCTTTGAAAATGGAGTAGGGAGGCCACCAATGAAGAAAGACTTTCACTGGATTCCAGCTGCTGCCTCGGCATGGAAACTGTGGTTACCTTCACACTGCAGGCAGCGAGGACAGATAACCACATGTGCCAGAGACCCAAGACATACTAGCAGGAGGCTATAGGACTCTTGTTTTATGGATATTTTTACTAAGTATATATGTTCTTTTCTTCATTTCCTATTAGTCACAAAGGCCTTATCACACCTCACCTATTCTCAACTCCAACAGAAGTCTACCCACAAAAGGACTTTCACTGCCTTGTAACAAATCAACAGTGTTAACACAAGCTCCACTTTGCCTGCCCTCCTCAAAACAGATTGTCTATCACAATCTGTTGTCTCCTGGGTTCTTTCTTACTTTGAGTTTCTAAATTTGGATTTTCTGACACCACTTAGATATGAAAGAGTCAGATTCCTGTCTTTGCAATCTCTTCAATAACTGCCTAAAATGGGCAGCACAATCTGGTTTAATGCTATTCAATAATGAAACTGTTTTTTTTTTTTCTCCTCTACCTTTGTGGAAAGATTTTCTGGGTTGAGAGATTTATAATTATTATTATTATTCAACACTGGTCTTTTTATTTTTAAACACAGCCCAATTCTCAAATAATATTCATGCTAAATAACAAAATTTCATTTCCTGGAACTTAAGTACCCGAAAAATCCTAAAATATGTGCCAGACTACACTGGGGATTAAAAGTAAAGATGGAAGTAAGTGTGCAAACACTTTGCTACATTAAAAATGAGCCCACACAGCCAGGCATGGTGGCATACACTTGTAATCGCAGCATTTGAGAGGCTGAGACCAGAGGATCCGGGTTCACGGGCAGCCTCAGCTACCTAAGTGAGGCCCTCCACAACTTAGTGAAACCCTGTTTCAAAATAAAGAATAAAAAATAGGGCTGGGGGTATAGCTCGGAGATAGAATGCCCCTGAGTTCAATCCCCAGTACCGCAAAAAAAAAAAAAAAAAAAAAAAAAAAAATGAACCCACACAACCAGTACTTATGAGGCTGAGACAAGAGGATCCCATGTTCAAGGACAGTCTCAGCAAGTAGTAAGACTGAGCAACCTAATGAAACCCTGTTTCAAAATAACAATAGGCCTGAGAGTGTAGCTTGGAGGTAGAATGCCCCTGGGTACAACCCCAGTAATACATGCCGTGTGAGCGCGCGCACACACACACACACAAAATAAATAAATGAATGAATGAATAAATAAATAACCAACCAATCAACCAACCTACACATAGAAGGATCCCATTTAGTTAACTTCCAAATTGATGCTCTGGCCTCTTAATTATTAATATGCAATCAATCCCTCCTCCTGGTACCCTCCTGCATAGAAGGGATATAGGAAACAGTATTTGGGGGATGGGGTGAGTTAAGTATCTTTCATTTAAAAATTTTCTGAATGCCAGCAAGGAAATTCAAGTATACACTGAGATCCCACTACCCACCCCTCTAAGGTTGTTTCTCTCTGTAAAACAGAACACTTGGACTATTATGAAGATTAACTGAGATCTTGAATTTGATAAGGAGAAAATAAAGAACTTGGAACATGGAAAATGTTCAATAAATAGTAGTTTTTCAAAAAACCACACAACTACTTCTATCAAGAACCACTGTTCATAAACAATTCTTAAACTCTTAAAATGTTAAGGAACCTCTTAAAGAACATCTAAAGTGCTTTACTAATCCTAAAATTCAGCATAGAAAAATGCAGTCCCCTATCTAACTTAAAATACACAAGATTTTATTCAGTATTTTCAGTCAGATAAACTGAAAAACCACAAACTCCTAAAGGAGATCAGAACATGCCACTCTTAAATATGCCACTTTAGCATACATACTATTTGAGCTAAAGGCAATTAAGAATCAAAAGATTCAGGAAAAGTTCTCTGCCTTTCTACCAAAAACTAAGGCATAAATTTCCCATCTCCTGTACTAGGACAAGGAGATCAGCCCTTATAATGGCAGATACCGCCCCAAGACTGGTCTGCATAAACAAACCTCACTGCACAACCCTTATCCACCATTAGTTTTCTCTAGATACTTCCTAGTCACCTTTCCACACATTATCAGCCCCTAGATGCCCAAACTCCTTTCCTTTATTACTTCACAAATTATCATCCTTCGGAGCCCAAGTGCTTCTTCAGGTTTCATTTCTTTATTTTCTTTTTTAAGCCACATGCTCATAAAAAGAATAACATCAATACAATTTGTAAGCCCTTTTTCCTGTCAATCTTTTGTTAATCTTAAAATCCCATCTAGCAAACCTAAGAGGGTAAAAGAAATGTTTTCCTCCTCTATATTCCCAATTACCTACTCAGTATGAACTTACATTATGATAAAAATCAAACCAACTACATCACAAAATGTGGTATGTAATATGAAATAAAACTAAGCAGCTTTGTAAATATATATTCTTCTTAAAATCAAAAACAAAACAAAACAATACTATGTGCTACTTCCTGGCTAGACAGACATCACTAAAAACATCAATTCATAAACTAGGCAATGAAATGTGAGAGAAGGACCAGAAAAAGTAATCAAATGGGTGAGGGGTTTTTCTTTTTTGTGGCACTGAGGATTTAATTCAGGGCCTTGCACAGCACTCTACCAGAGCTATGCCCTCAGCCCTTTCTATTCATTTTTGAGGCAGGATCTTACTAAGTTGCCCAGGCTGTCTTTAAACCTGAGATCCTCCTGCTTTCGCCTCCCAAGTACCTGGGATTATAGGTATGTGCCATCATGCTTGGCTCAAATTAGTAAGTTTTGAAAATGTTAAATACAAGGTAAAATGAAAAGATAGAGAATACCTGAATATCCATAGATAGGTCAAGGACTTACCAACTATTATTTAGTGAATATGCATTATGAGAAGACTAAGCTCAAAACAAAGATTGAGAGACCTAAGAGGAAAGAAATGGGATAATTATTTCAAGAATTTAAACATTAAATAGGGCATGGTGGCACACACCTGTAATCCCAGTACTTGGGAGGCTAAGACAGGAGGATCAAAGTTTGAGGCCAGTCTTGCCAAGGAGTGAGACTCTGTCTCAAAATTCCCGACAAATATATGCAAGGCATGAATTATTACAATAAAAAAAAATTCCTGACAATTTGAACATGTATTATTTTTTAGAATTGGAGAACAACAGACTTTCAAACTGGCAATGATTTGTGTGAAGACAACAGTTTAGAGTTAAGATTCTGATTTAGGTAAACAACTTAGTGAGACACCCCCTCTTAAGCCACTAAATGTGGTAAAATTTACCCCAGCATCTATAATTTAAACCACAAATTCAGTCCTTTTCATGCCCTTCTCTATGAACCAAACAAATTTCTGGGTCTCTCTAAATCTGTAACATAAATGTATTGTTTAAATTTCAACATAATCATGCCTAAAATTAGATTTGTTCAAAATTGAAGTTGAACACAGGTCAAATACCATTTTAACAAATTCCATCCATCAAAATCTCCATAAAACTATTTAGGCTTGTAATACTTCTCAGAGGACAGTCTAAGGCCAAAATAGCAGAGACCTACTTGCCCCTTCCAGTTACCAATAATGAAACTTATCCTGCAGTTTTGCCTCAAGAGATATAAATACTTAATATGCCATTAGCTTTCAAGGTGAGTTTTACCATTAATACTTGATCCCAAGATTCTGTACTTTACTCAGCAGTGAACAACAAAGGGCCAGAATTTTATTCAATCCATGACTATCTTTTTATACCAAAGAACAGCCATGAGGAAAAAGGAGTTACAATTCTCTGTAAAGTTGTATTAAGACATATAATGGGGCTGAGAATGCAGCCCAGTGGTAGAACACTTGCTTACCATGTACAAGGTTCTGAGCTTAAACCTCAGTACCACCACCCCAAAAAATAAATAAATAAATAAATAAATAAATAAATAAATAAATAAATAAATGAATGAATGAATATAACATGAACACTTAAAAACTAAAGAGAAGTCAGTAAGTCAATCCTGAGATAAAATGAATCCGTGAGACTGACTATGATGGGTGTTTTATAAACATGAGACAGGCAAGTAAACATACTCTGAATTCTAGGCAGAGTAAAGTGCTACCTCACTGCTTCTGTGCAATACCTCTTGTCTGCCCTTGTGTTTACAGCACAGACAGTGTACCAACACATGACCGAGGCTCCCTGCCCCCACCACTCCTGCACCCCACACAAGCTTTCCCTAAAATCCTGTCACTCATCTCCATACACGGACTCTCTGTACCACCCAAATTGGGGCTCAATTATATCTACTGCTCCAAATTAGCTATTAATGCCATCTCCCCAAAAGACCTTAACGTCCCTGAAAAGAAAGCCACCTCGTTCTTCGCTACATTCATACCAGGTGCCAGAGTGTGATTTAATTTGTTTGATTTTCCTCTATGAACAGGTAGGAGTGCAGGGCATTTTGTAGCTCAAATGAAAGACTTAATTTTAATACCTTTGACTCTGAAGGCCTTAAACCACCCAAATTATCTTAACAAGTTAATGTCTTCATCCTTGCACCCTAAGTCCAAAGAAGGGCTGGCTGGGAATTGTCAAAGCTTGAGAGGGGTCAATCTATACAATGACTAGGTTTGACATCATCTAACTATGTCTACTCTAGTTCTTCTCAGGTCACTCCTAACTGCTTACAAAACTGTCTTCTACATTAATGCAATATAGTCTGATTCTAAGTTCTTAGAAGTTATAGGTGTAACAGGGAAAACCCAGACTCAGACAGTATTTCTCAACTTTATTTCTTCATTTCAAAGATTTTCATACATATAAACTATATTTTGTTAGGTTCAAATTTCTATTCAATGTCAACTAATAAATATAGCAGGAGTGGACAAAAAAATCACCATTATGTTAATAATTTTTACCATAACATTAGTAACCAAGGCCAACAATCATTAACAGATGACAAAACCACTGGGTAAAGGTTACAGAAAAAATTCATAGAGTCCAAAAGTATCTGCACAGATTACCTACTAATTACAATGAAAACTGGCACTTTTATACAGTTGAAAACCCCAAAACATCACAGATACTATCTTAACCCAAGCAACAAGAGTTAAGATTACCAATGTTGGGAAAAACTGACAACATGCAGTTTTCTTGCCAAAAGTGCAAAACTTGAATTTTATCATGGAGAACATAAAAACCAAATTTGAGGTTCATTTTACAAAACAAGTGGCCCATACTCTTCAAAAGCTTGGAAACTTCCAGACTAAGAGTAAAGAGTTAAGAAAGCTAAATGCAATACACAACTCGGGATTGACTCTACATGACTTATCTCTCTGGTGAAATGAAAAGCGCTATATTAAGAGAGATTATCATCATCATCAAGGAAACTCACACATCATGAAATGAACTATGAAGATCTATATTACAGAAACTACAATGTACTGTATAACTTCTTCACATGACATAGAAAGCACAGGTATAAATTTTGCTGGAGCATTTGCTGCCTATATTAGACACAGATTGCATATATGTATATATAAGTATGTGTACTTATTTTACACATATTTGTTCATATATTTCACATATTTTATCTATAATGTTATACACACAAAGACATATATTTTTACAAAATGAGTGACACTAAAGAGGGTTTAATTATTTCTCTATTCTTGATCAAAGTAAGGTCTCAGCTCATACATTAAATAAAAAAATAAAAAAAAAAGAATCCTGGAATCCTCCTACTGTCCAGCAACAAAAAAGCTACAAGTTTACAAGACTTAGTGCTTCAGTCTTTCTGAAAACAATATCCTCTGTCAGAAGCCTGTTATATGTCATTGGAAACCTTTGTAAACATATCCCAAAAGGAAAGCACTGTTTACAATGCTTTCACAAATTTCATTGAAGAAAGGCTGAAAACTTAAGTCCACATAATACATAGGCAATAAAGAATTAATCCCCTTAAGACACTGGCAGGGTTCAAAGATTTCAACTGCTTTAACTCCAGTTCAATGTTAATTTTCCTTTATATACTACATTTAAATGCCAATTTAGATTGTTGTGCTATTTGTTCATATTTTTTATCAATAGAATCCTGCACTGTCCTTAAAATACAATTATGATTGCTCTAAGATTAACCTACTATTTGTGATTATAATATGTAACAGGTACATATAAAGATACATGATTTGGGATTTGTTTCTTTTCCTTCTTTTAACATTTAGCTATATAATATACATGACCCTGAAAACATGGGTAATATCAGTACAATGTTACAACATATAATAAGCTCTTGAAATTCAAATATGAGGGTATCCATCAGATGGGCCTCTCAATGGGTTATTTTCCCTTTGCTATAATGACCAGATGGAAGGCTTTCAATAGTTTCTATCAGATTCTCATTCATTAACATTTACTAAGTTGAACTACATTTGGAGATACAAGAAGAAAATACTCACTTGTTTCTGAAAGATTCTGCTATCCCATTCAAGGGTTTTCATCACATTTCCTTCTCCAAACATCTCAAAATTCCACCACCTTCATTCTAACAGTGTACCTTAATGCCTGACAAAGGCAAGTCTCTCAGTGTCTCATATTTAGTCTACATTCACGACCAAAATGAAGAAGTCCCTAAATATATGGGCATTTTAAAAATTATTGAGTACAGGATACTTCTGGGAGTTAGTTACATATTTTCTCATTAAACTTGTGAGAAAACTAAAACCAAGTCTAGAAAGCCTACGGTGACTTATCTTTATCACAAATTGATTGAGATGAAAAGCCCAACTAGAATGGAACATAGGTTTCTTAACTGTGGCTTATTTTACAGATAATTCAGTTCCATCCATCACTTTTGCCTCAGTTATCTGGGATTTTGTTGTTCACAAGTTAATCTATTATTTGTGAATGTACAGCCATGGCCTAAATCAACTGTCTATGAATGAGGTTCAATCCCCAGTACTACAAAAATAAAATGAAATAAATAAAATGCCTAACTGGATAAATGACCTTATTTTCTAATCCCCAAAAGAATTTTCAAATGTGTCTTTAAAATCTCTATTGCATATACTGGGAAGTCATTTAAAAAAGTAAAACAGTTGGGGTTAGCTCCATTCAACAGTGAAAAAGTTTATAGTACCAATAAAACTCCAACTATTATAGCAATTTTCTTCCATGATTCTTAACACCTCCCTCCTTCTTCAACGTCTATGCACATAGTACCTCACAAATACAGAAGGAGCAAGTAGCATGATTTGTCCAGAATTAGAGTAGTAATGATCTTTTTATCTTTATTTGCTTATTTGGTAGTGGGGATTGAACCCAAAGGCATTCTATCTCTGAGATATACCCCAAGTGCTTTTTTAAATTTTGAAACAGGGTCTCGCTAAGTTGCCAAGGGTTTTGCTGAGTTGCTGAGGCTGACAAACCTGTGCTCCTCTTATCTCAGTCTCCCAACTACGGGGATTACAGCTACCACACCCAGCTAGTAATGATTTTTTAAAAAGCCATAATATGCAAGCAATGGTACTCTCCACAAAACTTTTTTGTTTGTTGGTTGGTTTTTGTATGGTCCTGGGGATTGAATCAAGGGACCTCTCAAATGCTAGGCAAGCACTACCTTTGAGCCACATCCCAACCCTTCTTATTATGAGACAGGATCTTGCTAAGTTGCCCAGGCTAACCTTGAACTTTTGATTCTCCTGCCTCCGCCTCCCACTGCACCTGGCCACAATACTGTTTCAGCACCTAAAAACTTGAAAAAGGATTGTGAGGATAAACTAATTTATTCATTCAACAAAACTAGGTACCTCCTATAAGCTGGGCCCTGTGTCTGGTAAAGAATATGCATTAAGTACCAAATTCTTACTATTCTATAAACCTTAACATAGCCAAGAGCATTTAATGTCATGATGAGCCTCAAGAACGTAACTCTGAGGCCAAATTTAAGCCTGTCATGTCTATTTCTAGTAAACAGTCACATTGACTTCCTCAGACAATGTTTTGTGGCATCTTCTTTGTCATTTATAGCATATAACTGAATGTTAAAGGAGCACCAAGAATTCTAGATAAATGTGAAAGCCATTTTGAGTATGAATTTATTTTAACAAAGGTTTTCTTACATGACCAAAAACTTCGATTAGCTACATCTCAAAAAAGAATGCTTTTCTCACCGTACGCATTCATTGGTCAGGCAGCCACTACTATACAAGCACTCCAGCTTTGCAGACCAGCACACTCCCGAAGACATGCAGAGAGTCACTATTTGGACAATTCTTACTGCCCAGACTATCCAGAAGAGAGTTCCTTCTTGAATGGACTGCTATTTGGCATCAGTCAAAAGTGTGAGTGAGACAACTGACATTTGAGGAAAACTGCTTGAAAGACCAATTAGCTAGACTCCAATGAATGAAATCACCAGAACCGTGCACCTGCCGCACTAAAGCTCTCCTCCTGTGCCTGGGGGTTTAATCCAGCTTCACTACAGTGGCATGTGAATGTTTCTGTATCACCTGTAAAATGTGAAAAATGTTCTCCATACATGGTTAATGTTGTTTTACGTAAGAATCCTAAGGATGAATTATTCTTCATACAAGAGATGTATCTGCTTCTCCTAATTGGTATACTTCCTTTCATTAATCAATGCCAACTATCATTAGTCCTATTTCCTTTTTCACTTTGGCAAATTAAGAAAAAAAAAAAGCCAACTTTAGTTACATGTAGGCCCTGAGCTATCTTTGTGCTAAACTCACCTACTTCTCTCCTTCCACTCTATCCCTACCAGCCTTCACCATTATTTTCATAATCCTCTAAACCACCTTTCTTGTATTCTAAGAACTTAAATCCCTTTCAAAGTACAGATTATAAATTATTAAATAAATGGCTGTCTCTGAATAGAATGTTCTAATACTAGAGTCTCCTTAGTACAAATTAGTAAGAACTGAAAACCAAGCTTTATCATGCAAAGGATTTTGTAAACATCAGAGAATCAGAAAATAAAGACTACAATACCCAAGCTCCACAGGCTAATGAGGTAGAATACCAAGAAAATAATGCTGCCTAAGAAGATTACAGTCTACTTTGGGAAGTCATAAGTGCACAATGGAGAATATATTGCACAGAAACCTTTAAGAGCTAGTATCACAAGCATCCATTGGGCTTTTAATCTCTTGAATGCCCAAAGGGCAGACAGAACACAAGGTAAACAAATCACTTGGCTCTAACTTTGTATTTACACAAGTTAAACAGAGACCTTCCCAGTACCTTCCTGTGGCATTCAAGTGAATGAATTCAGTTATATGACCATCTTCTTGCCATGCTGTAATAGGAACTAAGATGATAAAAAGGAGTAATTCCTGAGTTTCAAAAAGATTTCAGTCTTTCATTGACTCAGAGGAGCTATTTGTAGGAAATTATCATTCTGGAAGAGTAGTGAAAAAACTTATATTGTGATAAATGCTCAGTGGAGTGTCTGTATGATGGAGAAACAATCTGACAAGTTTAGGGTATATACCCAAAAGAAGGGAAAGGATTCGAATGGATATTTGTGTACTTATGTTCATTAGTAGCATTATTCACAGTAGTCAAAAGATGGAAGCACCCAAGTGGTCACCAAGAGATGAATGGATAAGCAAAATATGGTATATACAAATGCTCCTCCACCTCCAATGGGGTTATGTCCCTATAAGCTCAGTATAAGCTGAAAATATTCTAAGTGGAAAATACATTTAACACAGCTATCCTACTAAACATCTTCCTTAACAACACAGTACACTGCAGAGCACGTGATCACATGACTTACGGGGAATATCATACTCTATACTGCTAGCCCAGGAAAAGATCAAAATTCAAAATTTAAATACAGTTTCTATTGAATGTATATCACTTTCACACCATTTCAAGCTGAAAAACTAAGCTGGGGGCCCTTTGTGAATCCCAGAGAATATCATTCAGTCTTAAACAGGAAGGAAAGTATGACATAAATGAACCCTGAAAGCACTATGAAATGCCAGACACAAAGGATAAGTATTCTATGATTCCACTTCTATGAGATTCCTAGGGTAGTTAAATTCATAGAGAAAGAAGGCTGAATGGTTGTTGCCTGGGGTGGTGGAATGTGTAGTATTTAAATGGGTACAAAATTTAAGTTGGGGAGGATGAAAACATTTGGAGATAGATAGTGGTAATGACTGCAAAACAATATGAATGTACTTAATACAACTGAATTGTGCACTTAAAATGGTTAAAATCATATGTATATGTTATCACATTTAAAAATCTGAAATATTCAGATAAATGGAGATCATCTGAACATTCAAGATTAGCGTTTCATCCACTCCACAAGTATTAACTGGACTTACTACACAGGGTGCAGACTTTTCTCCTAAAATCTATTTGGAATAACAACACAATGCAAAGAGCACACAGGCTAGGTCTCTGAAATCAAACCATAATTCAATCCTGACTTTGCCACCTCTAGATTCACAACTCTGAGCAGTAATCCCTGAGTCTTAGTTTCCTTGCCTGTAAAATAAGGACAACATTGAGTCTGTCTTGGGGTTACAGTGAAGATTAAATGTGAAGGCACACAAAAAACCTGACACATCGTGGCACATAATAAAGAGGCACTTAATAACTGCTTCCTTTATCTCCTCTGCCACAAGTAAGCATGTTAAAATCACAAGTGAAAGAATGTCTATGAAGTGTCTGTTTTCAAATGAAATAAGTATTTTACATGTCAGACATTGGGGCAAGAATAAACTATCTTAATGCCATGAAAGTTATGCTCTCTAGAAATAGCACACTACAAGTACCACCCATTATGTAGCACCATAAAATCCTATCAAATAAGAATCATATGCCACATCAAAACAAAACGTCTTGCTCAACAACAGCAAACCACCTAGCTATGCAACTCACTCATACAGAGTCACAGGCATAATGGCAGCATAGAAAGTAAAGAATATTTACTAAAATAATTTCAAGAAATGGTCTTTTGTCCCCAAATTAAAGTTGGCTAATTCATCTTTTCCTAAATTAGCATTTTGGTGCCATGAGTAAATTCACAAACTACATCACCCTTATCAATACATATAGTGAACAATCGTAAATGTTTTTATCTATTAACAGAGTTTTATAAAGTATGCTCCAAATTGGTTTTGAAATAATTATATATAAATATATTTTGAAATAACTGTGTATGTGCATATATGTTGCATGTATTGCATATTACATATGTGTATATGTAACATATATCAAGTAGCTTTAAAGAAAACACTTTGCAAAATAGAATACATAGACTACTTATTCCAGGACCCAGTTCCCAAACATAGTATCAAAAGTTACTATTTGCTAGGAAGCTCATTCAGAATCCATCTTCTAATAAATTGAGTTCTTGGTGAGGATGGGTAACTTTCACTTAGAAAACTTAATTTTTATTATTAATACATTTTCAATTTAGGTAACCTTTAACACATTTAAAAAAGAAAAAACACATTTTCCAAGTTGCTTAACTAACTCCAAACTTGAATCCTTTTTACCAAGAGTGCAGCACGTGAAAACATGCTCCAGGAAGATAACTGAATCGGGACTGCAAAGATTCAGAAAAGACAGAAGCACAAACTCCCCAAATAAGACTCCTTTTAATTAGACGAAAGTTTTTGAAACCTGATCATCAAAAGAATCTAAGACTTCTCCCGTATGTCAGGAAACTTATCCTTTTAACCACAACTTTCCTCGTGCCAGCAATGACTGACCACTACAGAGCAGACTCCCCTGCTCATCCTTTTTTTTTTTATTCAAATCTTCAGCATACTAGCTGTCCTGCAGGCAAAGCCACAGGACAGCTCAGCTTCACTAGACAATCCACAAAAATCGGACAGGCTAACCTAAAACATACTGTTTTCCCCCAAATTAAAAGCCCTTAAGAATGGCTCCTTCGCAGGATCCAGAGATTCTGGCACAAAAACATCTGAGGGGAGGGGCAAAAAGATGGCCTCGGCCACCCGGCCCTGGGGCCAGATCTGGTCACCTGCCAATAAACACACAGAATCCAAGATTTCGGGAGGGACCTGGGGCTCGGTCGCGCTTCCTGCCAGCCCCGCGCCCCGGCCTGGTGTCCTCGGGGTGCTCGGAAGGTGTCCACAGGACCAGCGCGGCGACCCGCACCATCAGAGCAGGCCCGGGACGCCGCGCCCGCGTGGACACCTCGCTGGCCTGCAGCACCTTCGCGCGCGGAACCGGATCTGTCACCAGCCCGCTCCTGCGGGGCGGGGACCGGCGGCGAGGACGCGGCTCCCTCGGCGCGGGGAGGCGCCGCAGCCAGCCCCGCACGCCGGCCGCCGGAGGTCTCCGGGGCAGGCTCGCGGGGCGGAGATCCGCCGGGAGGCCGCGCCATCTGCCCGCGCCGGGCTCGGCGGAGCGGCCTGCGGCCCGGCGCCCACGCGGGCCTCGCGCGGAGGCGGGACGCGGCCGGGCGGAGCCGCCCCCGCCCCGGACACAAAGCGGCCCCGCGGGAGCCCGCCTCACCTGCAGCACGGGGCGCCGCGGGCCTTCCACAACCATCGGACCCCGCTCCGGCGCGCGCGTCACAGCCCAGGCCTCCCGGTGCCGCCCGGCGCCGCCGCCGCCGCCGCCGCCATTTCCTGCCGCTCGCCGTCGCCGCGTCGCCGCTGTCAGGTTACTCCATTCACCTGGGCCTGGAGCCGCCCGCGCCGCGCCGCGCCTCGACCCCTCCCGCCGGCGCCTGCGGAGACTGCGCAGCGCCCGGCTCGCCCGCAGCCCGCGCTCGGCCCGCGGCAACGGCGCACAGCGGCTTGGAGAATCCCACGGGCGCCGCGCCGCCGCTCCGCGCCCCCACGCTCCGCTCGCCCCGCGGCGGCATGAGAGCCGGCCTGTGATTGGACAGAGCGCGGCGGTGAAAGGTTAATCCCGGCCCCCTAGCCACTCAGGAGCTGGGAGACATCGGGCGCCGGCCGGGAGGCCGAGGCGGTGTTGGCGGCCCAGTGCGGAGACCGGAGCGGCTGCCCGGCGCCCTGGCCGACCTCCGGCGCACAGGCGTCGGAGCCCGGGTGCCGGCTTGGCTTGGGGAACCCCACTGGCTCTCCGAACTCGCCCGCTTCCATTGTGCCACCTTCTGGCACCCACCGCCCCCGCAGCGCGGCCCTTCCCGGCGGCCGTAATTGTTCTCGGCAGAGCTCGGTACAGCCCTCCCCTTTCCAAGGAGCTTCCCGGAGTTAGTGGTGTAGGGGCCTCCCCACCTGGGGAAGGAGGTAGGATGGCCAGAGAAATAGACTGTGGCCCTCGTTATTGCTCATTTGCATGAGTCGGAACTGTCCGCCACATCTTGTGAATTAAAGTATCAGTGGACGAGAAGTAAGTGGCTGGCTTAAAGAGAACTGTCTCAGTTCATCCCGAAATGTAGGCATCTCTCCCAGAAGATTCCCCCCATAGACTGCTTTACTCCAGGTGAGGTTTGGTAACTGCAAGCGGACTTCTGTCTTCCCAGGAGAGTGAGCTCTCGGGGGCACCCTGCACACTGTCGAGGGCTGGGCTCGCTGTTGTCCAGCGCGGCCACCAGCCAGCCCCATGTGGCTATTGAGTACTTAAAGCTAGTCGGAGTTAAGGGGTGTGTGTGTGTGTGTGTGTGTGTGTGTGTGTGTGTGTGTGTTCTTTACCAAAAAATGAGTGTAAAACATCTAATAATCTTTTATATGTACAAGTTGGAGTGATACTTTTTGATACATTGGGAACAAACACTGGTTTCAGTGTTGCTGGCATTACATTGCTGTTGCACAGGCTTTATGTTGGACCCTGCAGGTGCTGAAATTGCTCTTTACTTTAACAGAGAAACATGAGTAACTTCTAACAAAGTAGCAGCTAATAAAGGAACAACTGAGATTTGAACCCAAATCTGGGTTTGAGGCTGGTGTGCTCAATCACTGCTCTGCTCAAATTTTGATCATCTATTTATCATAAATTGTCTTGAAATGTCACCTAAACAGAATCATCGTGGGCAAAATTAGGATGTAAAATTTTTTTTTTCTTGACCTACTTTTTAAAATGATGTTTATTATATGTTGAGCATTGTGGGCAATAGATCTCTTCAGTAAATATGCAAAGGATTTTTGGAGATATCCTTTTTGAGCAGAATGGCACCTCAGTGTGGGGAATCACGGGGGTACACTGGCAGTGGAAACTTGTGTGCAGGTAAAACTGTCATTCCCTCCTGTTTTCCTTTCACAGTCTGTCAGGACAGACTGCTTCTTCATTGACAGATTGGTCTGCTTTACACTGATTTTTTATTTTTAAAGTAAACAGTACAGCCGAACATAGTAGCTCACGCTTGTAATTCCAGTACCCAAATCCCAGTACCGGGGAGGCTGAGACAGGAGGCTCACAGGTTGGAAGCCAGTCTGGACAACTTAGCCAGGCCCTCTGCAACTTAGTGAGACCTTGTTTCCAAATAAGAAAATCAGGCTGGGGGTGTAGCTCAGAGATAGAATGCCCCTGAGCTCAGTCCCCAGTACCACAAAAAATAAAAACAAAAAAATAAACTACACACCTATGGTTCATCTGTCAAGAAAGCATATATGGGAGCAGGGTGTGGTGGTGCATGCCTATAATCGCAGCACTGGGAGCTGCAGGTTCCTGGCTAGCCTCAGCAACTTAGTGAGACCCTGTTTCAAAAAAATAAAATAGAGCTGGAGGTATAGTTCAGAGGTAGAATGTCCCTGGGTTTGGTTACCAGTAACACACACATTAAATAAAACAAAGCATATATCGAGACTGAAATTGACAAAATTATGTATGTAACAACTAATTCCATGATTATGTATGATCATAAAGCACCAATTAAAAAAATTAGGAAAAAATTATAAAAGATGGATTTGGGCCATAATCCCAAAAGATAATCCCTAATGTCATAATCTTAAATGTTAAAAATTACCAAAATATAGTTCTGGAAAAACTAATTTTTAAAGATTTTAAAGACATTGATTTACAGTTTTAGAGGGGATTTATCTGATAAACATGAAAACATGACAAAACATTTCATAAGGCAGTTTATGCAGTAAAATAGGGAACAATAATATACATGTTTTTGTAATCATAAACCCTGAGGAATACTAATGACAATTGCGGGCCTCTCCCAGTTATGAATAAGTGGACTATGTAAAGAAATAGATGGATGTGAAATGTATAAATGCAAACCAGTATGGTTGGTAAATGGGCACGACCAGTTATATAAATGCAGCCATCTGAACTGCCATGATGGAAGTCTACATTTTTTTATGAGATCAGTCAGAAACTACCATGGGTCACCTCCACATAGGCAGTTCCCTAGAAAGTCTAGGATCTCAAGAATCTCATCTTTCAAAAGTTCATGTATAAAAGGATCTTTTTCCCCCACCAAGTCCACTCAGATTCACACACTTCACACACTGATCTCTGGAAACACCCTCAGCTACTCACCCAAAACAATTTCCAGAGTTCTAGGTTTCCATTCCACTTACATGATGCAAATATCCTCCCTACAACCAAACACACCAAGCTCTTCCCCAGAACTCAGTATTCGAGCCCTCTTATATAGCTTTTCTTTCCCAATGGAAATTGAGTTTTTAGGATTTCAAAATTCAAGGCTTTAATCTTTTGGCATTCAGGGGCTGGGAATATAGCTCAGTAGTAGAGCACTTGCCTAGCTTCAATCTCCAGCACTGCAAATAATAAATAAATAAAATAATCTTTGGGGAGTTTGAGTTTCAGATTTTAATCTTTTATGATTTCGGTATTTGAGAGTATAGCATTTGAAATACACAGTGAAAATGTCTCTCCCACATCTATCTTCATGCCCCAAACGTAACTACTTTGTTTTTTTGTTTGTTTGTTTGTTTGTACTTAAGATTGAACCCAGGGGTATAGGTTCCACCTCTGAGCTACAAAACCCGCCCTTTTTAACATTTTGAAACATTTTGAAATTTTAATTTAATTTTAAATTGCTGAAGATCTTGCTAAATTGCTGGGGCTGGCCTCAAACATGCAATCCTCTTGCCTCAGCCTTCTATGTACTGGGATTATAGGCATGCACCACTGTGCCCAGCCTGTAACCATTATTTCTTGATTGTTCTTTAAAATTTTTATGCATATACAAACCAAGACAGTTATTTATTCTTTGTGTTCATCCTTTACAAAAACGCCTGCATGCCATAAACATTGACTATGTTTTGCTTTTTTTACTTACTATATCCAGAATATATGTCTGTAGCAATATATACAGAGCTCCTAGCTGTTTTTTTTTTTTTAACCCCTATAACATTTTATTACAGATATATGCTATAATTTACACCAAGTCTCTATTGATGGACATGTAAACTTTAAGCCCTACAATTAAACATTGATCCATTTGGAATTGATTCAGTATGTGGGATGAGGAATGGTTCCAAATTATTTTTTTCCAAACACCTCCATAGTTGCCCATTTATTGGCCGTTTATTGAAATAATTCACTTCTGAACTCTGTATGCGTTCCAATGGCCTATCTAGTCATGCTGGTTTGTTTTCAATCTGGAGATATAAAATCTTAAAAAGGATAGTGTTTCACACTCTTTTTGGATCACTAGAAATCTTAGAGCTCATATTTCAACCCATATTAAGCAACAGTACAATACCATGTGGTATGCATTTTCTGTGGGCCAATTTTATTTTCTTTAGAGATCCAGGAGTCCACACTGATATTTTAAAAATGAACAAATAAGTGATGGGAAGAAAGAACTCTTCCATATAATAGCATGCACTAATAAATTTAGAAGGAATGGCAGAATTACAAAATCACCTTCTGGCAATCAGCAGACAAGAAGTATTAGTGCTTGCTAAATGCAGTGGGTAAAATTTTGACGAGGAATGAGTTATTTACATGGTTCAAAGGTATCTCCCCATGAAATTTGTATTTTAAAAATGAGGACTTTATAAAAGAGAAATCTAGTAGATACCACTTTAATCAAATAATCGAAATTAACTGTTGTGTGAGAGGAATCACAGCCACAGCCCCTAGTGTCACATCCTTTAGCTTGTTAACTTACAAGTTTTTAAGTGACAGGTTGGAAGTGCAGCTATTTCAGGGGGTTTACGGGGAAAACTTGCATGCAGAGAGTGGTGGAATACATGCTGTCCCTAAACTTTTATTATTACACAGCATAGGCTAAGCACAGATGTTGTGTGTGTATCATGGCCAAGGCTCAGCAGAACAGGGTCTGCCTCAGTCAGCAGCCAGGTGCACAAACAGAAAGTAAACTCCACTCCCACACAGTATCACATAGCTATATGTTGAAGAACTTCCTGGTTTTTCTAAGTAATAAGGAGTACATTAAGGGAAATCCCATCTTCATTTCTAGCAGCTGGCATATTGAGGGCCAACATCTGTCCACAGAGGGCTCGGGGAACAGACTTGCCCACCAGGAATGTTAACATTGGTCCATAGTCTGATCTCCACAGACCTGATTGAACCAGCCCGGCCAGCTCTCAGCTCTACTACCAAAGAGGGAAGGATATGAGCCTCCAGGGTCATCCAGATCTGTCTCTTGTCACTAATGTCACCAGCGATGAACAACTCAGCATGCAGTGCTGCAGCATCATGATGTATTTCTGCCAGAAATGCATATCATGAGTCTTATGTGGAAACATCAGACAGATAAAAAATGAGGAACTATAAAGTGACTGGCCTGTAATTGTCAAATTTTGAAGATACAGACAGCAAAGACTAGGAAATGATTTTAGAATGAAAGAGACTGAAGATATATGACAGCTGAGTGAAACAGGCTAATCCTGCTTTAGATCTGTTTGTCTTTGCCCTTAAAGGGTTGACAAAAGTGAGTGGGATTTCTGGGTGAAGGGCATGTGGGAGTTCTTTATACTCTCTTGTAGCTTCTATGTTTGTAATTAAAATTTAAAAAATAATTTTAGTGGAGACATGTTTTGGAGGTCAAATGGGGATAATTTTCCTCACCTCTTGCGGGTTTTTTTTTTTTTTTTTTTTTTTGGTGGTGGTGGTGGTACTAGGAATGGAACCTAGGGGCCTTCTATCTCCAGGCTAAACCTCTAGACCTATTTTATCTTTTATTTGGAAACAAGGTCTCACTGAGTTGCTGAGAGCCTCACTAAGTTGCTGAGGCTGGCCTAGAACCTGTGATCCTCGTCTCAGCCTCCCAAGTACTGGGCTTATAAGAGTACATCAGCATGCCTGGCACAGTTGTGGTTCCAAGGCCATGGTAGAAGGTACAGTTAGGAAGCCGGGCGTGGTGGCGCACGCTTGTAATCCCAGCATTCGGGAGGCTGAAACCGGAGGATCCGGGTTTGCGGCCAGCCTCAGCTACCTAGTGAGGTACTCCGCAACTTAGTGAGACTCGGTTTCAAAATAAAGAATGAAAAATAGGGCTGGGGGTGTAGCTCGGAGGTAGAATGCCCCTGAGTTCAATCCCCAGTACCGCAAAAAAAAAAAAAGAAGGTACAGTTAGGGTAGAGTACTACCAGCCATTACAGCTTCAAAAGGCCTCCTTAACTATGATTAACAGTCTGTCACAGAGGTAGATATCTTTTGTTGCTGTTATTTTGTTTTGTTTTTAACAAAATGATTAAAACGATTAAGCATGAACCTTAATCAGTTCAAATAACATTTTCAGTTAGAAAAAAACTAACTGAAAGCACTAACTCGGAGCACAAATATATCATGCCTCTCTTTAGATCAGAGTAAAATTAACCCTTTATTAGCATCTTCTTTTTCAGGGTGAGTCAGACTTCTGCTTCCATCCTTGACCTCAGCCCTCACTTCAGTACTGACTCCCTGAGGCTTGCTTCATTTAGAACTACAAAATTTGACCTTTGTACTGCATGGTATTTTACCAGAAGGTTATCTAAGCCTACTTTGTGCTTTTCCAGTATCCTGAAGAACTCTTCTATAGAGTTTATTTTTCCAAGAGAAAAATAAAACAGCAGAAGATTACAGCCACGTGGTCATCACATTAGTGTCACAGAATTTGGTAGACTCTTCAACTGAAATGTAACAGTTTCCCCACATCTTAGCATCAGCTCTTTTTCATTTGAAAAAATAGTAGTGTAATCTTAATTTATAATGACTTATAACTGAGTCGGCAGCATGCTTGTAATTTAGCACTTCTGATCAACCAGTTCCTAAAGGAGCTTGGAATTGCAAATCCAATTGGCCAATTTTTTCTAAAACAATGAAACAGAACTATGGATTTTTACATTGGTTTTAGGTAGCTCCATCATGTGTTCCTTCACTCCTCACTACCATTCACCAGCCCCTGTTTTCCTAGGCATGTGTGACTTCTTAAGGGTTCTTTCTCTTAGTTCTCACCTTGCTGACTTTCTTCTCTGCAGTCATTTAGTCAGAGGACGGCAACTGCCAGGGCAGCCCCCCGTGTCCATTCAGTGTCTGGGAGTACTTTGGCATGCTGTATGTATTAGTCTGCTTGGGCTGCCATAACAAAATATAAACTGAGTGGCTTAAACAATAAGAATGTATTTTTCATAGTTCTAAAGGCTTGAAGTTCAACATTGGGGGTTGGCAGGCTGGTTCCTTCTGTGGCCTCTTTCCTTGGCTTTCAGAAGGCTGCCTTGTCCCTGTGTTTCCGGGGCAAGTGTGCTCTGTTCTTGAATACTGTCACACATCTCTGTGTGTCCAAACTTCTTATAAGGACACCAGTCACCTTGTGACTTGTGACCACCCTAGCAGCCGTATTTTAACTAATCACCTCTTTAAAAGTCTTGTGTCCAAATACAGTCACATTCTAAGGTGCTGGGGTTAGGACTTCAACATAGATATTGGGGGGGGGGGTACAATTCAGCCAGAACAGTGTACAGTGCTTCTGCTACCACAGGGGTCTCTGGAGACATGCAGCTGACCCCTGGAATAGCATCCACCCCCTGCTTACTCATTAGCCAACTATGACCTCTTAATTCCCAGCAAAATTAAACATATTTTACTGTAACAAAAAATTAAGGAACAGAAATGCACCAGGGGTTGTGGAGGGCAAGTAGATCTGTCTGGCCTCATCAGAGGTTCGTGAAGGGCTGAGCTCAACGCTGGTATGAAGAGAGCTACCTGGGAGGCTGAGGAAAATCACCTGAGGAAGGACCCGTAAGTACACTGCGGTTCCCTGCGGCCGGTTGGGGAGAAGGAACAGTTTTCAACTGGGAATCCTGGTGGGTAGGGTCAATGTCCTTCAGAAGCGTAAGAGCCTGGGGTAGCCAGAAGGGGAGATGGAGACCTGGTGTGGAGGAAATGCACTGGTACCTCAGCAAGCCAGCTTTAGCCTACCAGGCTTCACTGTTTTCTAACCACATGATGAAGTTCACACCTCTAGACAGTAGTTCCTGCTATTCTGATTGCCGAAATGCCCTTCCTCTCTGGGCCCTTGGAAATCCACCATTCTTCAATGTTTATCTCAACTGTCTCCTTGGTGACTTTCCCCCATCCTGCCACCTAATGCCTCACTGTTGCAGACCCCACTCCCTGCAGCGGAAAGAATTCTTCCTTCTCATTACTTAACAGGGCAAACTGCATGTACTTTTATTCTAGTGCTAATCACAAGCTCCGATTCTTACTTGAATATCCTATTCTTCTACCAGAGGAGAGTTATTTGAAGTTTCTCCCAGTCCAGAACACAATATCCAGCCTGCACTGAGCATAACTTGTAGATGACCTGATCCTGCAGGGGATCCCTGGCCTCTAACCCAGCACTCTCATCACCTTGAAATGATGGTCAGCTTGGGAAAAGTGGAGGCGCAGTTCTCCTCTCCCTACCCTTCCCCCTGCATTTCCATTCCCTGCTCACCTTGCCAGCACTTCCCCGAAGTCCTTGCCCCACTCACCACTCAGCTTCATCCCATTCCAGTGACTGTGGCTTCAGGTACAGCAGAGTAACTCCTTTGCCTCCTGGACTCTTGGCCCTTCTGAGGCAGTGCAAGGTTGGCAGAGCACAAGACTTGAGCCTCAACTTGGGGCTCCCTTCAGAATACAATCAGGAGCTCCTTGAGGGCAGTGTCCTCAAGTCTCTTTATTTATGTCCCTTCAAGTCAAGCAAAATGCTGTGAGCATGACATCCCTTACAAAACTCCTAAATTCACCAGGAAAGTGGATCCATGAAGACAGAATCAGGAGATATCAATTCAAAGTATTTACAGTAGATGGAGCTGTATATTTTACTGTGATCTCCGTATTTCATATATCATCAAAATTATCAACATCTTGGTAGTCATTAATCAGTTCGTGCTTCTTGCTTAAGCAAGATTTAAATGAAGCTAAGGAGTATTCCTTGTGCTTGGGGATAAATGGCCATTTGATGTCATCATAGCAATTGGTCCTAAACTAGGACAAGAGGGATGAGGCATCTTTCAGTCTAATTTTTATGTAGCAAGGAATAAAATCTTGAATACAGGGCAACAAAGAGGTCAGTGTTCCTTGGTTCCTTTCCCAGTATTTCTGACCCAAACAGGATAGACATGGAAAAATGGCAAAGATCAGTGGTGACTTCAACAGTGAGACTTGTATTATATATCACATTTCTTTACATCTTATTGGTAAGAATTTAGTCACAAGCCTGTACCTAGCTTCCAGGAAGGCTGAGAAATAGAGTCTTTGCCAGGCAACTAGGCAGAACTAAACTAGAACAGACAGTAAGACACAACTAGTGGTCAGCAGTAGAGGATCTCTTAAAACTTTTTATTATGGGTTTCGCAAGTATATAAATATGCATAATTAACTTCAATAAACCAGTGACAAATCTCCAACCATTACTAGCATTTGCCTGCCCTGTTTCCTCTCTTCCCCACCTCCCCAAGCCCTACATTTTTTCTGATTTGTTTTAATTTTTGTAAACTATACGTAACAAATTTTGAATTATTTTTACTATTCTATTTTACTCATAAATGCTTCAAAATGCATCTCTGACAAGCACTTGTTCACGATCATCCATTTTCACCCATAAATTAGGAATAATTCCTTAATATAACCTAATTTCCAGTCTGTACTAAAATTTACTTGGATGTCTGAGGAAGTCCTGCTACAGTTATTCATTCAATCGAGGGTGTGGACAGCCTGTTCAATGCATTTGCTTATGTCTTACAAGTCTCCTCAGGCCTACAGCGTCTCCGCATTCCCACCCACTTTTCAACCTGTCATACATTTATTAGCGAGACCAAACTATCTTTCCTGAACAATATTTCATGGCAGGTTCTCACTTGTGTTGAATTAGGTCCTGAGGACCTTCTTTAGAGTGAAATCCTAGAATCATCTGGACAGTGGGCAGGAACATGTCTGTGGCTCTTGCGCTCCCCACCTTGGCAGGCAGTAGAGTTGAGCACATACCCTGCCACCAGCCGGGCACATCACACTGCCCCTCACAGCTTGCTGCACGCCAGCTCGCTGCAGGCTCAAGTGGGTGCTAATTTGACATGTGGGAAATGGCGCCCTCATCTACATTTTGTTAATTTAAGATGTGTAAAGTAGCGCCCTTAACTCCCATTTTGGATTATTTTTACCATTCTATTTTACTCATAAATGCTTCAAAATGCATCTCTGACAAGGACTTAAGATCATCTACCATTTTCACCCATAAATTAGGAATAATTCTCACTAGGCAAAGGAGCAGCCCCCTAGCCCCTGGGTAATTCTGTAGCAACTTCCTCTTATAATCATGATTCTCCGTTTTTCAAAAATATTAAACTGAGCCAGGCGCAGTGGTGTACTCTTGTAGTCTCCGCTATGCTGAGACTCAGTCTCAGGGGTTGGAGAGAAGGGAGGATCATTTCAGGCCAGGATTTCCAGGCCAGCCTGGGCAACATAGCAGAGACCCCATCTCATAGATAGATAGGTAGATAGATGATTGATAGATAGATAGATAGATAGATAGATAGATAGATAGGGATGGTAGGCTGGGCATACTGGTGCATGCTTGTAATCCTAGTACTTGGGAGGCTGAGACAGGAGGATCATAGGTTTGCAGCCAGATCACAGGTTTGAGTAGCCTGAGCTACTTATTGAGCCCCTCCACAACTTAGTGACACCCTATTTCAAAATAAAGAATAAAAAAAAAGGGCTGTGGGTATAGCTCAGAGGTAGAATGCCCCTGGGTTCAATCCCCAGTACTGCAAAAATAAAAAATAAAAAAGGGTTAAGGGTATAGCTCAGAGATAGAATGCCCCTGAATTGAACCCCTAACTCTCCCCTCCCCAAAATAATTCATCTTTAGAGCAGTTTAGGAGGTAACAAAAATTAAGTACAAAGTACAGAGAATTCTAACATACTTCTCCCAGCCTGCTCAGTTTCTTCCTTTGTTACCATCTTGCATTAGGGCAGCACATTTGTTACATTTGATGAGCCAAGATAGATACATGATTATTAACTACAGTTTGCATTAGGATTCACTCTTGGTGTTGCGTGGTTCTAGGGGTTGTGACAAGGGCATTACAACGTGTGCCCACCTTCACAGTGTCGTACAGAATAGTCTGGCTACCTGAAAAATCCTGTGTGCTGCCTGCCTGTTCCTCCCTCCCCAGTGGACCTTTGCAGCTTCTGGTGCTTACACTCTCTTCATAGTTCTGCCTTTTCCAGAATGTCATATAATTATAATCATACAGTATGCAGTATTTGCAGACCGTCTTCTTTCATTTAGCAACATTTAAGGTTCCTTCCTGTACCTTAATGGCTTGATAGGTGATGTTTTTTATATTGCTGAATAATATATCATTGCATGAAAGTACCAGAGTTACCTATTAAAGGACATCTTGGTTGCTTCCAAGTTTCTTTTTTTTTTTTTTTTTTTTTTTTTTTTTTTTTTTTTTTTTTTTTTTTTTTTTTTTTTGTAGTACTAGGGATTGAACTCAGGGGCATTCTACCTCTGAGCTATACCCCCAGCCCTATTTTTTATTCTTTATTTTGAAACTGAGTCTCACTAGCTCGGTTGCGGATTGCCTCACTAGCTCACTAGCTGAGGCTGGCCTCGAACCCTGATCCTCTGGTCTCAGCCTCCTGAATGCCGGGATTACAAGCCTGCGCCACCACGCCCGGCTCCAAGTTTCAATAATTAAATATAAAGTTGTTAGGAACATTCATGTGCTGCCAGTTTTGTGTGTATGTACACACACACACACTCTCTCTCTCTCTCTCTCTCTCTCTCTCTCTCTCTATATATATATATATATATATATATATATATACATACATATATATATATATTAGATATATATATTTTAAATATATATATTTTTTTCTTTTTTTGTGGTACTGGGGATTGAATCCAGGGGTAGTCTACCTCTGAGTTATACCTCCAGCCCTATTTATTTATTTATTTACTTGTTTATTGCGGTACTGGGGATTGAACTCAGGGGCATTCTGCCTCTGAGCTACACTCCCAGTCCTATTTTTTATTCTTTATTTTGAAACCGAGTCTCACTAAGTTGCGGAGTGCCTCACTAGGTAGCTGAGGCTGGTCTCGAACCCAGATCCTCCGGTTTCAGCCTCCCGAATGCTGGGATTACAAGCATGCGCCACCATGCCCGGCTGTCTCTCACCTTTTCAATAGCCTTCCTATAGTTAGAGATTCCTGCATGTAGAGTCCTGCCTCCAATATAAAGATAAACACTCAAATTGAAGCCAGGACATAGACATGACACACCCATGTCAGAGGGATTTGAACGTGGGCAAGATAAGAAAACAGGCTCTCCTGGCACTTGAGTTTTTGGCTGGCCTGGTGGTGGCAAGCACATCTGGCTTTAGAGGTGGCAGCAGTGTGGTGGCATCTCCAGCAACTTGAGCAGTTGGTGCTAAAGGGACAACAGAGGGGTATTCTTGTTGGCTTTCCCTGAGGCGTGGTGGGTCTGGACCCCTGCGGGGATTCTCTCTTCAGATTCAGGTATTATTCTCAAAGCTTTAGGACCTCAAGCCCCATTTCCACCTCTCCCTACAATTCTACCAGTAATCTGACATCCTTGTATATACTTATTGGCATGGGGATTCATAACCTTGAACTATAAAAACAGAATAAAAGTCCTGGTAATATTAATTATTCTACCCATATCCTTTTAATTTATTTCTTTTCTGTGTAATAGTAGAGTCCATTTCTCTTACTTAGAACTAAAATCTTGACTAATTGATTTCCCCAAGACTCAGACTTCACTGGATCCCAAGAAAGAGAAAGATGTGATTCCCGGCGCTTGCGCTCACAAGAGTTTTGCTACCGAACAGCTCACAGAATCCGAAATAAAGCAGATGGCCATCTGAAACTGCATAGCATGTTGTTTATATCAGTGTGTTAACCCGTGAGTCACAGCAGCAAAGGAAGCCAGGCAGGTCACACAGGGTGCTGGGGTAGAAGAACCTCAGCAAGAACAGCCTTCCACCACAGATTCCCCGTGTGGTGAAGTGTGGTAGGGAGATTTCTATCATTTGCAGCCAAATGAAACCAAATCTACCAGGCCCATGGGCCCATGGACGAACTAGCTTTTGATAATGATTTTATGAATGATACAATGTGTTGGGCAGAGGAGGATAGCCTAGAATCCTATCCCATTTATCACACAAAAGTAAAGTGGAAACGGTTAATTCTTCATAGATTTAGAAAAGTTAAATGTTTTGCCATAGCCTCTATGGAAAGGGATGTCTATCTCTGTTTTTGTTTTTTTTTGGTACTGGGGATTGAACCCAGAAGCTTTCTACTTCCAAGCTACACCCCCAGCCCGATTTTATAAACAAGGTCTCATTAGGTTGCTGAGAACCTTGCTAAGTTGCTGAGGCTAGCTTTGAACCTTCGATCCTCCTGTCTCAGCCTCCCAAGTCCTGGGATTATAAGTGTGTGCCACCACACCTGGCTAAGGGGTATCTCTCTCTGATGTGATTGCAAAGCTCTTACCTCACTGGTCCTTGGAATGTAATGCCAGCCCCCTTCCACCTGCTAGACATACGTGGGACCCTGCTCCCCCTCTGCTCGTGACCAGTCTCCTTGAGTGTTTGCAGTGTTGGGAGAAGTCTGATTTGGTTCAGCCTGTCTGGTCTCTTGACAATGCTGGAAGACACCAGCTTACTGAAGCCAGGCATTCACCTGCGTCCAGTGTGACAGCTGGACAAAGTCTCCTGCCTGCTCAGAAGCCCTGGGTCCTAGACAGTGCCTTCCCCCGGCACGAGTAATCCTTCTAGTGGCCAGCTGGCCTGCTGGTCAGGGCCGAGCTCCATGAGGAGGTGCACAGCTGGGCTGGTGAAGGCTCTTTGGGATGAAGCTCCTGTGGTTCTTCTGTCAGTCACT
Source organism: Graphiurus murinus (assembly GCA_004027655.1). Taxonomy (NCBI): domain Eukaryota; kingdom Metazoa; phylum Chordata; class Mammalia; order Rodentia; family Gliridae; genus Graphiurus; species Graphiurus murinus. The sequence continues at coordinate 52,675 of PVLC010001221.1, read as the reverse complement.
TCCTAGGGCCTTCAGGAAATCCAGCAAGATGGGGACAGGCCGGTCGTGCTGTCAGCTGCCTCGAGGGTGTGCAGCAGGGAGAAAGCCTTCCTCTTTTGTCTCCTCCTCCTCCCCATCATCAGCATCACATGCCCTTTCTCAGTCCTGGAAACCTTCCTCCTAATGTATATGTTTTGGGGGAAGTCACTATCTCTTTGCCAGCCAATTTAGGGGGTATGCATTTGTGCTGTCTCCGCTCTGTTAGAGACTTTCTCTAGGGAGACTAGATGAGGCCCTGCTGGGGCTTAGACTGCTGACATTAGGGCAGTCTAAGCTATTTTCATTTAAAAGAGCCAAGCCAGGGGTGGTGGCACATGCTTGTAATCCCAGTACTTGGGAGGCTGAGATCAGAGAATCCAGGTTCATGGCCAGCCTCAGCTACTTAGTGAGGGCCCTCCTCAACTTAATGAGACCCTGTTTCAAAATAAAGAATTAAAAAATAGGGCTGGGGGTGTAGCTTGGAGGTAGATACCAAAAAAAAAAAAAAAAAAAAAAAAAGCCAGGCATGGTGGTGCATGCCTGTAATCCCCAGGGTTCAAGAACAGCCTCAGCAAGTAGTGAGACTCTCATTAATCTAACAAGACCCTGTTTCAAAATAAAAATTAAAAAAAAAATAAATAAAAAGTAGGGCTAAGGTTTTAGCTTGGAGGTAGAATGTCCCTGGGCTCAATCCCCAGTACTGAATGAATGAGTGAGTCTGTTTAAGCCCCTCGGGGGCTTCATGTCCACCCAATCCAGCCCAGCTGCTTCTCTATCTGCCTACTTCTAACTCTCACACTGCGGCTGTTCTGATTTCCACTTCACAGCTGAGGGGACCCGGGGCTTGGGATCGCCATAGCTTGTCTGGGGTCCCTAAAAGAACTGGCAGCTGGCTCCGGGTGTGGAGGAAGCTCTCCTGCCTCGTCTTCTTCCCCGTGCAGGACGCGGGCTTGAGGCCGGCACTCTGAGAGCCACTCTGTCTCTGGGGGTGTCTGCAGACACAGATCCCACCTGGCTCGTAATCTCCTGGAGCCACCTCTGGGGCCATGGAAAACAGGTTGATGTGCCACCACAATTCCAGTGCTCCCGGGTTTCTCTGCCGCAGCTCTGCCCCCACCACCTCGCATCATATCTTCCAGCCCCAACCTGCTCGTGGGCAGGATGCAGTCATCACAAAGCTCACTGACATCGTCACGACTCTGTAGCGCATTTGTAGCCTGGCACCCGGGCGAGTGCTCAGAGCATGGTAGGAATATTCTTCGTGCACCGCTTTCTTCCCCAGTCACTGGAGGGGCTCCCGCTGAGGAAGGACTTTATCTCATTCCTATCTCTATCATGGCGCCATCCCAGCACCCGCAGGCCTGCAGCGAGGGTGTGTTGAAGGAACCAGCCGCCGGCAGCTGGCCCCACCCCTGACAACCAGGACTTAAAGCAAGCGTTACCCAGGTGCTGGCTGCCTGTGCCAACCCACTCTGTCCTCACTTGTCATTAAGTCAGCCTTGTGTCCGGCCAAAGGACGATTTCCTTCTTGCCTAGCATCTGTGGTGAGTGGCTTAGCACAGGTCACGAGATGAAGCCCGTGTGTTGTGTGGTCACGACAGGGCGCCCGCCGGTGTCACTTCCTTCTGCAGCACAGAGCATGGGTGTGCTTGGATATGCAGTCACCATTTTGGACCATGGGGACCAGTATGACAGTCTAGGTATGATACAGCTTTGGGAACAGCAAGGACAGGGCAGCCGCTATACTAAGTCCAGTACTTCCCTCTTAACAGAGTGGAAGTGAACTTCTATAGTGTTTAAACTGCAGAGGGTTCTGTCACATGCAGCTAAAATTAACCCTAAGTAGAGGATGTCACCTACCTTCACACTTGCAGCCTTTTATGACATAGTTGCCCTGTCTAGTAAGACTCACACCACCAAGTTGAAACACGATCACACACAGCTGGCTCCAGGCTCTGGAGACCTAAGTGTAGGACTAGTCTTCCTATGACGTCACCACCCTGCCCTCTCCCTTTAATGTGGCCAGATCCTCTGATGTATTTTCTGTCTTCTTCTTTTCTCCATTCAGGCAGGGAGCAGGCTCTGCACAGCGTTACGGAGGCTTGTGAAGGGCGCTGGCATTGTATGGGAGAGGTCCGTAAAGGCACAGGAGTGGAAGGAAGGAAGGAAGGAAGGAAGGAAGGATGGATGGGGGGTGGGTAAGTGGGCCCGCTTGGCGTGAGGCACAGAGGAGGTGGGAGCTGGGATAGAGAGATGTCAGAGCCCCATCGAATGGCCTCAGGGTGCTCTAGGGACCTGGGATTCCAAAATCTGCCTCAAATTCCCAAGTCTGGATCCTGGCACAACAGCAAAGCAGCTGAGGGCCCTCAGGCTGGCCCAGGCAGTGTAGACAGATGACCAATAGCCCTGGGTAGGGAAGGGGAGAGGAGATTCCTAACTGGCATCTCAAGCGTAAGGCCTCAAGTTCAAATCCCAATCCACTTCCCCAGCTAATCCCTCTGCTGTCCTTCCAGTGGTTCAGGCCAAAACCCTATACCTTTCTTGACTCTACTTGACCCTTCTCTTTCTTGACCTTTGACCCTTCTCCTTCTTGACCTTTGACCCTTCTCCCTCTTTCACACCCCATGCCCAATCCATTAGCAAATCCAGAGGGTCTACTTTCAGAGTATATCCAGAATTCAGCCACTGTTCCACACTCCCGCTACCTCACCCTGGAAGGCGCCTGGCATCTTTCCTGCACGGTTGCCGTGTATTCTGGCTGGCCCCTGCTCAGGCTGTGCCCCCGGAGTCTATTCCCTTCATGGTGGCCAGGATTAACTGCTAAGTGTAAGTCCACGCATGCTCAAACCCCTCCAGTGGACCCCAGCTCACCCAGGGTAAAGGCCAAAGTCCTTGTCGTGCCCTACAAGGCCCCAGCTGACCTGCCCCTGCCCTAAGGTCACACCTGCTGTGCTTCTGCCGAAGCTCTCAGCCGCCCTTCTAATGTGGCTGGGAAGCTGCCTGGACGCCTCGGCCTGCAGAACGCCTGCCTCCCCAGACATTTGAACGGTTTGATTTGTTCCTGCAGCTCCTTCAGGTCTCTAGTCAAATGTCCCCTGAAAGACACCGTCCTGACATTGTACCCCTCCCGCCCACCCCATCTGATCTGCCTTCCCTGCGATGCACTAATTTGGCCTGTCTCCTCCCCCCTAGAACGTAAGCCCTAGGAGGACAAGGACTTCGTTGTGCTTACTCTCCTATTCTCAGCAGCCCAGTGGCTGGGATGCAGGAGGTGTGGGAGAAGTACTTGGTGCACCTTCCGTTTGCTTTCGCTCCTGCCCTGTCTCACTCCCACCGCCCTCTGACCCCAGAGGATGCCTTATCACAAAAGCACCAACTCGGGCTCTGTGTTCTGGAAAACTCAGGCTACTATAATAACTCACTGTAGGTTGCACGGCTGGCAAAAGACAGATCCAGGATTCAAACCTAGGCGGTCCAGATCCAGTCATAGAGCTCCTATCACTACCACAGCCGCCTCTGTGTCTGTGAGTTCTAAATCCGAGGATCCAACCCACTGGAGGTCAAATATATAGTTTAAAAATTGCATTTGGCCAGGTGTGGTAATTACGCTTGTAATCCCAGTACTTGGGAGGCTGAGACCGAAGGATTCGGGTTCGCAGCCAGCCTCAGCTACTTAGGTACTCTGCAACTTAGTGAGACCCTGTTTCAAAATGAAGATTATAAAATAAGGCTGGGGATGTAGCTCAGAGGTAGAATGCTCCTGGGTTCAATCCCCAGTAATGAGAAGGAAAAAAATAGGACTAGGGTTGTAGCTCAGAAGTAGTATGCCCCTGTGTTCAATTCCCAGTACCGAAAAAAAAAAAAAAAAAAAAGAAAGAAAGAAAAAAATAAAATTAAATAAATAAAGTAAAATAAAATGCATCTGTATGGCACATATACAATTTTTTTCCTTGTCATAATCCCCTAAAGAATATAGCACTAGAACTATTCACATACATTCATGGATTCGGTGTTACAAGGTAGTGATGATTTAAGGCATAAAGAGGGTGGTACATAGGTTATATGCAAATTCCACATCATTTGAGAATAGGAACTTGAGCATTCAAGGATTTTGGTGACCTGGGGGGTCCTGGACTCGATCTTCCACAGACACTTGCAAAGACAGAAAGCAAGCTAATATAGTTTAAGAATAGCACCTTCCCACACTTGTAATCCCAATACTTGGGAGGCTGAGACTGGAGAATCCAGGTTTGTGGCCAGCTTCAGGTACTTAGTGAGGCTCTCTGCAACTTAATGAGACCCTGTTTCAAAATAAAGAATAAAAAAATGGGACTAGGGGTGGAATTCAGAGGTAGAATATCCCTGGTTTCAATCCTCAGTACAAAAAAAAAAAAAAAAAATAGCACCTTTCCTACAATCTTTACATGTTCAAATCCAATCAGCTTTGCTTTGACCCTTGTAAAGTACTACTTCAAAGGCAAGATAGTGCTATTTCTGTTTGGCAAAAACACAAACATACATGGAAATAAGTGTCATCAATGAAATGGTAGTTCAAGAAATTTATATTCAAAAATTTTAAGAATACGTGTAATTTTACAACATCATTCATCATAGCACCAAGCCTGATATTCCTTGGTAGAAAACAGTCAAATAACAAATACTCCAGTTAATTTCCCACAGGTATAAATTATGCAAATAGCCATTTATATCTTCATTTACAATAATCAATAAATAAGAGTGCACATTCATACAATATTTTTACAAAGATCCCTTTTTTTTTTTTTACAAAGCTACAGCTATGATATACTAAATAGACAAAAATAATCCTTGTACTACAAAATAACATTTCACTGTTTCTCTCTTAATAGTTTTCCTGAAGCTCTCAGTAAAAATTTTCAAATATATTCAGTTAAGTCCTGCCATGACATTAAAGAAACATTAGATTTGCTAAATATACCACAGATTCCTCCCCAAATGAAACACCTTGTACCATCCAACATAATATTCTCTCAATGAACTCCTGTATGCAAGCTTAATGATTTGTCCCAACAGTGTAGAGTAGGGAGTGGCTGCTTTTCCTGTATGATTTGGCTGATGTCATGAGCACCAGGCAAGTGATACGGGCATGGCATCCAGGTTTCAAGGATGAAGAGACCCTGACCACAGGTACCACTCCCTCGGCAGCAGCATCCCACGCAAACACGCCAGCCTTTGGCTTGTGTCTTTTTATTCTGAGTCGCTGCTAGCAGAGAAAGAAGCCGGGAGGGGTGGAAAGTTCCAGCCCTGTGCAGCTATTTATTCCTACAGCTGAACTTTTGAACTCACAAGAACTCCCCTGGGAGACTGCCACAGATGCTGACCTATGGAGGCCAATTTAGTCCTGGGAGGCACAGGAAGCAGGTCCTCCAGGCTTACTCCAAACCTTCCTCCTGCTGTACCCACTCTTCCCAATGGCACCTCTCTCAGATAGTAAAACAGGAAGCAATTCCCTAAGCTTTGGGGTCCACACTACAGAAGTGCATTCATTTTAAGCAAATAGGCTACTTATTGAGATGAACAAAAAACACAGACAAAAACTATCTTGCTAACCTTTGGGTTTTTAAACCTAGGAAGGGCTTTTTGTAAAAAGTCTATTTCCAAACCAGAGAAGTAAAAGAATTAGTCTGTAAGGGACCCAGGCCAGTGACCTCTTGCTTTGGGAAATGTCAACCCTCTAGACTGCAGGCATTCCCAGAGCCTCCTTCAAAAAGTGCCTCAATCGTCACATGACTTTTAGGGTTACAGGCATTTTTGAGGCTGTCCATCCTCACAGAATGGTCTTGTAGACAATATGCTATTGACTTTTAGTGCAGCTGAAAGAAGTGGTAGCTATTAGAAATGGAATAAACCTATCAAATCATATTTTTCTTTTTTTTTTGTCACAATGCAAAAATCATGACTTTTTAAGTTTAAGGAAAATATAATAATCCTTATCTGAGAAATCAACCTCATCCAGGTAATTTATACCCTCCAGCCCCCATTTTAATTACGGTCTTCTCAAACCTTCTCTGCTTTGCTTTTGAAAGGAGAAAGCTTGAAGCCAAGTATGGTGCCCACACCTATAATCCCATTACTTAGAAGGCTGAGACAGGAGGATCACAGGTTTGATGCTAGCCTCAGCAATTTAGCAAGATTCTGCCTCAAAATAAAAAATTTAAAAGGGCTGGGGTGTAGCTAGAGGTAGAGTGCTCTTGGGTTCAATCCCCAGTATGAAAGAGAGAGAGAGAGAGAGAGAGAGAGAGAGAGGCGCCGCAAGCACAGAGAACACACACAAGCCTAAGTCCCTACACTAAGGGACAGGTTTTGGAGGTGGGGAGAGGAACAGCTAGGGGCAGGATATAGGATTAATTGAAGTCACCCGTTAGCTGTGCTTGATGCTACACACTGAAGATACCGTCTACTGCTAAAAGCCCTTCAGAGGCAGACAGTTTGGTTGTAAGTTTGCAGTTACAGGCTAAAACATAAATTTCATGCGCTTATGAAGGAGAGACTTAAGCAGTTTTGATACGAGGTTGGGAGTCAAAGTGTGCAGAGACTTGGGAAGGGGGAGAAGTATGCAAGGGAGGGCTCACAGTGTCATTAATAAACATGACCACCTCCCAGAACAATTTCCACCCATAACTTGCCAATGAGGAAGACGTCACAAAGAATCAGAATGTCATTAAAGCATCGCTTTGTTTTCTAAGCAGTGATGTTTAGAGTGAAAGTTAACGTCTGAAATTGAGTTCCCGGTTCTGCCACCTGCTAGCTCTAGGCTATGACCTTGTTATCCTGCCGTCCTGTGCTTTAGCTTCCTCCCAAAGTAAACAACTCCCAAGACTGTGGTAAGGGTCAAGTGAATTAGTGAGTGTACAATGGCTTAAACTTCCTCTTGCAAAAAGGCCTGAGTTAGATTAGAGACAGGGCAGCTGGCAATGAGGTGCTGGATTGGAGGGAGGTGGTGGAAACCATGGTAAACTGAATGTTAGGAAAGGAGGTATATTCAGTGCCTAGAGAGGAGGAAAATGGAGAACAACCATTTGAGCTACCGAGCTCTACCACAAACGTGCAAGGAAGGCCCTGTTCATTGGAGAAACGAGTGCAAAGTGTTTACACTGCAAACAAACTCAGAGGTTAATCTGCCCAAGATCGCCAGGCCTCTGGTGATAGAGCTGGGACTCCCAAACCTGCCTGCATTTACTATCCCACACACCTCAGGGAAGGAGGAAGGGAGGCTGATTAAAACAAACAAGGGTTCATTTAAGGAGAGCCCTGCTAAATGGAGCTAGACATGACATCTGAGGGTCAGGGGTTTAAGGAACTTAGCAGTGACATTGGGGCCACAGGCTCTTGAGGCCTGTGTATATTTAAGAACTTGGTGTCTTTTTCCCATAGAGGAGAATGTTTTCTGGCAATTGCATTGCTGCTGCAGCCCGGGGTGGGCAGAACTGCTTGCCTGATACACTTTCATCTAGGTTCTCAGAACAAATTCGAAACACAACTCAGTCAGCCTTCCCAGCACTGTAGGGCCTGGCAACCCCAGGGAAATCAGCCAGGAACTCTGTCAGTCTGCCAACTCTCTGAGAACCAGGGGCACCGAATCTTTAGGACTGTGCCTTGTACTGGACCAGGCTTGCCACAAACCTTGTCCTGCACATGAGACATGGCAAGGCCAAGATCACCGAGGAGGGCTGTGTGCTGCCATCTGCATGAGATGAAATGAAAGACCAAGCATGCAACTCGTGTGAAGTTCCTGACCCCTCAGGCTGTGGGCTCAATTCCCTGAGTTGTTGGCCACTGTTCCCGAGGGAATGAGGGCTAAGAGACGGGGCACAGAGGTGCACCAAGCTCCTGCGGGAGCTAAGATGCTCTGGGTCTCCTGCTTTGGCTAACTGGTTAGGGTAAAACCCTCTGGCAACTTTCAGCAAATAAGATAGTAACACCAGTGGCAACTCTCGGCCTTCAATGGTGCAGCCTGGACCCTGGCCTGTCATGGGAGCGGCCCCCTCACCAGCTGGATGGGCCAGAAGAATGCCCTGTTCTCCCGTGGCACCTGGGAACTGCAGGGGAAAGGCCAATGTGTTCCACCTTCCCCAGGGATTGTGGGTCTCAAGGGAAGAGAACTAATGCCACCTGGGCTTGCCTGCAGAGATTTAAGTGCTCTTGTTTCTTGGCAAAACCATGCTGAGAAGGTTCTGGGAGGCTCTGGCATGGCCCGTTTCTGGGGCTTCAGGATGAGGAGCTCCAGAGAAGGGCAGGCAAGCGCGGCATGAGCAAGGATGGGGAAGCACACGTCCTGGGATGGGGGATCGTACGTCTCCGTTCTGATCCCCGGTGGACATGCATCTCCCCACAAAGGTCAGGCTAACCAGGCTCCCCCAACAGCCCTGTAGTCGCTGACTATAGCAAGACAGAAAGTTCTCTGAGGAAATCTCACCCACACCACAAACACCAGCCAACCAAGACCCCTCTCTGTTGGTTCACTAGCAAACCCCAGTGTGGACGACTTGCTTTCCTAGTGGCATGAGGGTGGCCACGAAAATCTGGAAGATGCAGGACCACATAGCTGGGTCTTGAGGGATGCAGGAAATGGACAAGAGCTTATTGGGGCAGGAGACAAAATGACTGGGGAGAGGAAGGGAGAGAAGAAAGAACCCCTGAATCCACATACGGCCCCGCCCTGAGCTTCCTTGTGTTACTGAACCCTCTCCAGCACGTGGTACAGCTTCCTATCCTAAGAAAGCACCTGGCAACTTGGCACATTACGATTCAACAATGTGGATGTTGCTACAGCTCCAACTGGACTCAGGACAGGCTCACACGCGTCAGCAGAGCGGCAAGCCACCTAAGGAACCAGTGAGAAAACCCAGAGGGGATTTGTGGTGGAGATCACATAGGTAAAGTGAGTTCACTTCTTCCATCATGAAAACTCAGGAAACCAAGAGCAAAGGGATGCCAGTCCCACTGCATGAGGAAGAAGGGGCGAAGAGGAGGCAGCACTGAGCAGTAGCAGGAGCAGAGCCGATGGAGAAATGGCCAGGCTCTCAGAGGCATGAGAAAGGTAGGGTGAGACCCAGGAGCATCCGCTGACTCCCAGCACTCCCGCCCCTCCCACGGAGCCCGGTGACCACTCTGCTCTTGCTCCCTGGAGAGACAAGGGAAGCTGTAACCCAGGGACACCATGCAGGGCAGAGGTGGGAGCCATCCAGTGAAAGACTGGACGCTGGCTGGTGATGAGAGCCCGGCTGGGCACTCAGGACTCCAGCACTCAGGCAGCCGCCAGGGCTGGTGAGTCCAGCCCTATGGTTTGTGCCCTGCCAAAGGCTCCTGGCCAGGGACAAGTGGGGGTGAAAGCCTAGCCTTTGCTCTGTTCCTCAAGCTTTGCCCTAGCTCAGGCTCTATCTGCTCAGAGAAAGTGGCAAAAGGTGTCCTCTGCTTGTGGACCCAAGTGCTCATGGGTGGCTTCTGCCCTGTGGGGACATCATTTTTGAAACTGCACAAAGGGCACTGCACAGGCTAAATAGTAGCCCTGAATATGTCCCTCTTTCCAGGCAAAGGGGAGATAGGAAGCTCTCTAAAGATGTGTAATGAGCTCCAGAGAACAGATGTGCAAATAATGATAATGTAGCATTCTCCAAAGACAAGTCCAGTCACCTGGTGATCCTACAGAAAATCTCACCAGTTGACACACAGAACTTTCAAAGCTTTTTCATGCATAGTTTTAAAACATGAACAGATCCACAGCATCTCCAGATACTGGAGGAAAACTTACAACCTGAAAGGTGAAGACCAACCAAGAGAAAGGAAACTTAGAGGAAACCAAAGCAATATGGGAAGTAGAAAAGAACTTCTCACCAAACACTATCATTAACATCTGTAGGGAGATAGGAGCTGCATCCCTGAATTAAGAACAGGATACTATGAAAAAAAAAAAAGAACAACCCCCCCCCCCGGAAATTAAAAATTAAATATAATATTCATATTGGGATGATAAAATTGAATATATTTTCCTGAAAGCAGATAAAAAATAGAATCTTTTTAAGAGACAAAAATATTACAGGATTAGCTAGGGAGGCCCAAAATTGGAACTACAGGTGGTCCAAAAAATATACAATTACAGGAAAATTTAAGAAATGTCCCATGAGGGCTCAGCACAAAGAATAACAGCAAGAATACATCATCATGATAGTTCAGAACATCAAGAAGAAAGACCTCTTCTGTGTTTCTAGGGAGGGGGAAATCCAAGTCATCTATCAAGTCAGGGGACTCAGAATGGCACCAGAAACATCAACAGCCACAGGTGGGAGGCAGTGGGGGGAGGGTGCTAATTTCTACCTGCAATTCCATGCTCAGCCACATTTGGGTAAAGTTGGAATTTAAGTTATGCGAAAATCTCACAATATTTGCAAACATAATCCATGGCCCTTATTCCCTTTCTCAAGCTAGCAAAAAGAGAATCAAATTAAGGGGGGGAATTCGACAAGAAAGGATGCATCGTTCAGCTCAGAAATAAAAATCCTGAGATGCCCAAGGCAGCATCAACACTTAATAGGGATGTATGAAATAATGCGACCCAACTACGCTGAAAAACCAGAGTAGGCTACGGCCAAGAATGAAACCTTCATCAACGGTATTATCAAGCCAGTAGATGTTTCTAAACTAATTTAAAATTAAAGGGTAAGCATGTTGTGTACAAATGCAAAGATAAATAGTAGAAGAAACAGCTAAACGTATTGAAAGTGGTTATTTCTAAGGAGAAAGACTCAGGGTACTGCTAGTTCTCATTAAAAACTTTATAGCCTTTTTATTAAAAAAAAAAAATCAAGCGTTAGGATGATTTGCCCCACGGCCTTCTGTATCCAGCTTCTTCCACATAAGCCTATACTCAAATGAGGTTTTTTTTTTTCCCCCCTTTAAAAAATCAGTTTACTGCCAACTTGAACCAAATGATTTTTAGGCACCTCTCCAATAGATGTTTTAAAGAATATTACAAGTTGTAATAGGTGAGAGAAGAAGCCTGCAGAGATTTTTCTGAACAAGGTCTAGACTCGTAAAATGAAACGATCACATTTGGGCCAGCTGTTCTTTGGCATCTAATTTGGGCAAGAGCTGCACAGTGCCCAGGGTTATAAAACATCACACACATAATCTACATCATCTGGACATCTGAGCTTTGGGGATGCCAGGGAACTCATTAATTAGCTCCTTTTCTACGGGCTCCTGGCCTTCAAGATGGAAAGGCTCCAAGCTCCCAATAGCTTTCACCTTGGAAGACTGAGATTCTTTGGGGGAGGGAGGGCAGCCTCATCAGAATGGGTTAGAGGCCAGGCTTTGTCTGTCAGTGACTCGAATGCAGGAGGTGAATTCTTCCAGCCATGTTGGGGCTCTATGAGCTTGAACCCCACCACTTGAAAAAAGCAAGTCCTTAGCTTGCTAGGAAGGAATGTGATTCCTGGGGTAAGAAGAATGCTAGTATGTCTGGTGACAAGCCTTTACCACTGTCAAGAATTTTCCGGATGGCGTAGAGGATGAGCAGGAAAGTAAATAAAACTTCCTCACGGAAAAGATATGAGAACAAAGGTTGACAGCTGGCCTAAAAAAACTGACTGTGTTTGAATGAGAACGTTTTATCAGGACACTCATGTGCACAGTAGAAGTTTCCTGCAAAAAGGGACAGTTCTAGGCTGGACATCAGGTGGCCTGGGTGCTCATGGCAAGTCTCTTCCTGGTGGGCTGGGCAACTTTGGTCCACCTGCTCCACCTCTCTGGGTTCGGCTGGAAAAGATAGATACTCCTTGAGGGCCCCTCCTGACTACAGTTTGTGGTTTTATACGGGTTGTGTGATACCTGCTTTTTGAGGGGCAGACAGGGAAGAGGAACCAATAGACAGTCTTAGCTGAGTCCTCTCGAGGACAGGAGAGCAAAGATGAGCGAGCCAGGGAAAGGCCTTTCTCTCCTTGCACAAGCTGCCTGCTCGGGATGACTCCCCTGTGTTTTCCAGAAAGCCTTTTCAAGAAACCCATTAGGGCCCAGGACAAAGGATGCCAGAACCCAGACAGGCATTCTGGCTGGCGCACACAAAAGCTTTCCCGAGCACCAACCTGCAGGACCCTTCCAGCCTTGGCACCAGCACAAACTAATTCTTATCCCAGCCACACCTGAGCTCCTTGGGGCCTTTGCTAGGCCCTCAGGGGCCTCGAGGGTCCCGAGGAGGCTCAGCAAAGTGAGTGGGTGGGGGTCTCAGCTTGCCGGAGTGGGCCAGAGCTCTGCTTTTTAACATGACATCTAGTCTGGCCCCTCTTGGGTTTCTTTCGACAGGAGGGTCCTCTTGGTGGAAAAGGGTTGAGAATCATAGCTCTACCTCGGTCCGATTGATGCAAAAATGAATTTAAAATGCCTCTCACTCCCCAGCACCCTCCCTCTCCCCAAAAATGAGGGTGAAAAAAGACTGCACCGTGGCTCACAACAAAACAGACAATACTGTCACCTTCTTGCCTGGATTCTGCCATTCCCTGAATGTGTTTGCTGGGAGGCAGCAGCCTCGCGCTGCTTGGATTTCCAATGAGCGCAACCGATTGCCAGATTGCAACAGGTGCATGCACCCCCAGCATCTTCACTTAAACACCATGCTTGGAGGAAAACGTGGCATCCTGCTTTGGAGGGGATCAGTCTGGGGCACCCTCTCTCTTTCCCAATCAGGTAGACCCTCCTCGAGGAGGTTAGTAACTCAAGTTCATCCAGGATCTTTAAAACCTGCATGAGGGAAGTGGAGATGTGGGTTGGGGATCCACGTTGGTAATGAAGCTTACCTTCTGACCAAGCTAGGCACGCAAGGTCAAAACTCACCTAAGACACAGCCGCAAGCCTGAGTTCTGAGAACACAGTCACGGGGGAAAGCGTGTTCTCAGGCCTTACAGAAGGAAAAGGAAACGTGAAAAAAAAACAAAAAACAGAACAACAACAGGGGAGTCAGGGCCCCACTCTTCTCCAGAGGCCTTTGACTATCTGCAGAAGTGGCTGGACCCTGAACAAAAAGGAAAATGAAGCAAAAAGACCCCGCCCCTCATCAGGGTCCTGTCTTTTTTATTCTCCAGACACACACATCAGAGCCTGTTGACATCTAGCTGCGGGAAGAGCAGGAGGCAGTAGACCAGGAGCCAGAGGAAGAGGATGAAATACATCACGTCCGGCTGCTGCACAAACTGTGTCAGGGAGTCGCTCTGTGGGCTCTGGCTGCCCAGGGACACGGCTTCTCCGGAGTTGTTGGCATTCCTGCAGGAGAAAAGACAGAAGACAGCAGTTACTAGCAGGGTCCCTGGGCAGGGGGACCACACCGGTGCGGTAGAAAGACACACCCCTTCTCCATTCTCAGCATCATGCGCAGACCCAAGGAAGGGGGTCTCTCCCAACATACCCCCCATCTCTGCCACAGCATGCAGGGGTTACTGAGACTCGCAGGGCGCAGTACCTCACCCCAGGTCTTCCAGGACACTTCCTTTACAAAACTACACCCTCAGAGAGCTGATCGTAAGGAGTCGGGTACTGACAGCTCTCAGCTATTCATTAGTCATGGAGGGGGCTTGGTAAGTCATCTAAAAGCACAGGGAGTGCCTTCAGTGGCAGATAATTTCTAAACAGCTATCAGAAATCTATAAACAAGCAGGGCACACCTGTAATCCCACTACTTGGGAGGCTGAGGCAGGAGGATCTCAGGTTCGAGACCAGCCTCAGCAATTAAGTGAGACCCTCAACAACTTCATGAGACTCTGTTTCAAAATAAAAAAGGCTGGGGTGTGGCTGGGAGATAGAATATCCCTGGATTCAATCTCCAGTACCCAAAATGAGCAAACAAAAAAAGATACCCCTCTTCCAAGTTTGATTTTGGTCAGATGTGCCTTTCTTTTACTTCTTAGGAGGCAGTGGTTTAAATGGTATTTTGCTCTTGCCTGGCAGGTAACATGGTATTAGCAGAGGGTGCAGGGTGGTTGTGGAAACCAACCTCAGCCCCAAATGTTTGAGGACATTTTCCATAGAGGAAAGGGCCGAGGCTGCCTGCTGCAGCGGGGGTGTTGGAGAAGCCTGGAGCACAAGTTCCTTAGAGAGAGCTGCTTCTCAGCTGGGGATGGAGGTTATGAGAAGCTAAAACCACATCATCCGTCAAACGTCTCCTGACAAGCCACTGAAGGCAGCACCGTGGTACATGCCTGCAATCCCAGCTACTGGGAGCCTGAGGCAGGAGGATCCTAAGTTGGAGATGAGCCTGGGCCACTTAGTGAGATCCTGTCTCAAAATTAAATAAAATAAAACGGGCTGGGGGTGTGCTTGCCTAGCCTGTGGAAGGCTCTGGGTTCAATGCCCAGCACTACGAATATTTTTAAAATTAATAAACTGAGTGATTCACACTTAGTAACTACCACCAGACAGAATTTCTCTTTCTTAAACTGCCTGTGAAAATGTAAACTATATTCATTTTTTTATTTCCAAGGCGATGAATGCTCCGTGTAGAAAGAGTGGAGCACACACTTCTGTCAACTCTGCAGGTCCTGCTTTCAGTGTCTCTATCTTATCACGGCTAAAAGCATTGTTTTATTATAAGCATGTTCAGCCTCGATGAAAACTTGAGCTAGTATTTCCATTTTAGGCCAGGGAGGGAAGCTTGTTTTGTTTCTTTCTTTTTTTTTTTTTAAGGAGGCAGAGAGGTGGAGTTCTAAGGCCCACCCTCTGGGGCGTTGGGTAATATTCAGACAGAAGCCTCCCATTCCAGTAATCTAAATCCTTCCAGGCCAGTTTTAAATCCGTGGCAAAAACAGAGAAGAGAAAAAAGAAACAATGAAACGAAGCAGTTCCCTGATGGGAACAGGGCTGGGGGCCATCGCAGCCTCTGAGAGATTGTTCCGGTTTCCTACGTCCTACGTGGGCTGCCTTACGGCCACATTAGACTAGACCATCTAGTTCTCCGACAGGAAGAAATACTTTCATGGGCATCCTGGTATGTTTGCACTCCCTCTTCATGTCTGCTCTGATGCCATAAAACTGTAAAATCAGCTCAGTGAGCTTCTGGGTATTGTACCTGCAGTGGCGACAGAAGGGACACAGTTGTCAGGGCGAGAGCACTGTGGGACGCCCGCGGGCGGCATCAAGGTGGCCACCTGTCCTCCTGCCTGTTCTGGTAACTTCCTCCACCACTGGGCTATTTAAACGCAGCGGGAGGTTCACAGCCCAGACCCGTCTTCACACTGACTCGGTTTCTGAACCACAATCTCTGCACGCCTGTGTTAATACCCACTCTCCCCTCCCACTCATTTAGACTTTCTATGCATTTTTCTCTGGAACAGGCATTTTCTTGCATTCTCTCAAATTATTAAAGCTGTGATCAAAAAGTACCAAGAAAAAAAAAACACACCCCTCCCCCAATAAGGTTGGCTGCATCATTAAGAAACATTTCTTCAAGCCTGTAAAGCTGCAAGTACAAGAGAGCTGCCCACCTGGCTAACATTCGGTTTCTTCTGTCGTCCAGATCTGCAGCATTCCTCAATTGAACATAGCTAAAATGATCCTACAGTGAAATTTATAAACAAAACCCCCGCAACCCAATTAGTAAAGATGAAATCTCTGAAACAGAAAACAAGATAATTTTAAACACATAAAGCCGAGCATGCCATGTTTTTCTCGATACTGCAGACATCTAGTTCTAAAAGCAAACTGCTAAACAAGAGACATTCCTCCACCCCTCCCCTAGGCCCCCGGTGACTGGGAGCAGCCCACCCTCCACCCATAACCCGGTGGGGTGCTCGGGGATGCTGTGGGTCCCAGCACCGCTGGGGCTAGGTACTGCAAATGTCCAGGGTCCTCTACTTATGTGGCATCCTTGTCTTTGAGTGGGACCTCTCAGGTGCGTGTGCACGGCCGAGGAAGGAATCTTGGATGCGTTTTTATAACAAAGAGGCCTTTGGGCTTCAAAATATCACTTTATTTTACACCCCCTATCGCCCAAAACTGGACATCCGGTTGGGCTGTGCTTAACGACAAGGTTTCAATGTGTCTGTCTTCTATCCAAAAGTATAGTTGTTGCACATCAGAGCTATAGGCTGGGGAGGAGGAAGGATGGAAAGGAACTGATTAGCGGGGGGGCCGAAGGGAAGAAGAAATTCACATACTAACCGACTCCAAAGACCTATTAGTATGTCTTCGAATGTAAATGCTGGAGTCGCTGTGACTAGTCCTGAAAAACAAAGACACGTTTTGAATTGGTGCCACCTAGCACTCAGTCCTACGGTCAACCCCCCTCCCTCATCTTCTGGGTGGGTGTGGATTTAGATAAGTGAAGACTTCAGACCCATGGACACAAGTGAGAACTTTTACCCAACATGTCCATTTTGTTGGAACGTGCTTATGAATGGTAAGATGGATACAGAGACAAATGCAAGGAGACACAAAGTCAAGATTTTTAATGGGGAGCAGGCCACATACACTTAAAAATCCTCCTGGGATTTAGGGCAGGGAGGGACCTCTTCGTCCAAGCACCCTGAGGGCTGGGGATGAGTCAGAGGTCTTTTGCAAGTTGAAGTTAGATCTGGAATCTGGACTCCCCCTCCAGTGCTCCTTCTTATTCATGATGCTACCTCTGCTTGTCCAGTCCTAGATTACATCTTTCTCCCTTTCATACATGAGTGGGCTAATTTTCCAACCAAATCTTTGAGGCTGACGTGGAATGTGCCTCTGTTCTTAGAACACAGCTGGCTGTCCCAGGGTGGAGGCCAAAGAGGCCTGGGCTGAGCAGTTTCCCTTCCCTGTAAGATGGATCATCATTTCCACCCAGCTACTTTGCAGTGTTAGCAGTGCTGATGGGGGTCACAGTGTACCAGAGGTGAAAGCGCGGGACCCTGTTTTGCTAGGTGTTTGTTGGGTACTGTGAGACCTTGTGCAGAGTCATCTCGGTTTCTGGAGTTAAGGTGACTATGTGGCTTCTCGGGGTGTAGGAAAAGGCATTTGACCCCGAGTTTATTCTCAGACAAGTCGTCAGCTGTCAGCTTGTCTCCCTGTCCACTGCTGTTCTGGAAATCTTGCCAGCTCTTCCTTGGCATCGGGCCCATTTCCAGCCAGCAGTTGCTGAACACCTACTGTGTCCCAGGGGCTGTGCTAGGTTCAGGGAAACCTCCATCCCCCCAAATCCTCCATCCAAAAACTGCTCACTTTTTCTGGCTGGTGTCGCAGCACAGAAACGACACAAGATGTACCTATGAGGACAAAAGAGACCCTGGCGCTTGGAATTCAGTGGTGCCTGATGAGGCAGCTGAGCTGCAGGCTGTAGGGTCTGGAGGTGCAAAGGTAGGGAGCCTTTCTACCCTGCATTAAAAAGCACCTCCCCCGGGAGGGAACTCTGGGTCTCCTCCTCTTTTGCAGCAAGGTTTTTTGTTTGTTTTTCTTGTGGTACTGGGGATTGAACCTAGGGGCATTCTACCTGGAGCTATACCCCCAGCCCTAGTTTTTATTTTTTATTTTGAAACAGGGTCTCACTAAGTTGCAGAGGGCCTCACTAAGTATCTGCAGCTGGCGGCAAACCTGCAATCCTCCTGTCTCAGCCTCCTAAGTACTGGGATTACAAGCGTGCACCACCATGCCCGGCTAGCAAGCTTTGTTTGAGGTAGTATTGGTGATACACTCTAATCAACAGGAGATACACGGTGGGTTTGAATCCCAATCTTTGTTCTTTCAGCCAACATTTGCCAAGAGCCTGCGGAGTGTCAGGAAAGCAGCTAGGTGCTCAGGCCCCATCTACTGCCCTCTAGGAGCCAAAGACCAAGAAAGCACATTCATTCCTTCATTTGTGTGTGCACAGAACTTGTATTGAATGTCACCTGCGGGCCAGGGGCTGTGCTAAATGCTGGGTTAAGCTGTTGAGCCCTCCATATGGCCTCTGCCTTCAAGGATCTGCCTTATGGTCTGGGAAGAGGGGTGAGTAAATATATGCTCGCATTAATTATTCTACAAATGACAGTTCTGATATGTGTTGTGAAGAAAATGAGCAGAGGCTAAAAGAATGCATGAAGGGGAATTAAAAAAAATAGCCGGGTGTGTGTGGGGGGGTGTCCATGAAGGCTGCCGGGAGGAAGTGCTAGTGGAGCTGAGGCCCATAGGCTGAGCTGGTGTGGGCCGGGGACAGATGGTGCCATCAGATTTAAAAGAGCCGGGAACAGGGTGTGTGGCAGGGTCAGTCAGGAAACTCCACGAAGGCCAGGCTGCCTGGTGCAGGCACGGTCAGAAATGAGGCCGCAGAAAGCACTTGGGCTCCTGCAGGCTCTGGCACCAAGGCCCTTTTTGCCTAGGTCAGTAGGAAGCCCTGTGGGAGAGCGAATTGAATTATGGCCAGAAAAGCATCCTGCCCTTGGGGAGAGGTGCCTAGGGCACTGTCCGCTGCCACCCTTGGGCCAGTGCTGCCCTTGCTGAAGCTGTTTTCTTGGGTGTGTGAGAGTGCAGGGGTACCTGCCATCCTGGAGTGAGCACCCGGGGGCCTGCCCCTTCACACCTGGGCGCTGTGTGCTCACAGCGGGAGGTGGCCTCCACCTGGGCTAACTTAAGCACCATACTTGCCCGAGGAGAAGGCAAGGAGGGGGATTGGGGCAGTAACAGCTGCCTGCTCTCTGCAGGGAGAGTGCAGCAGACCTGTGTGCAGCCTGGGCAACCAGACCCTGCTCCCTCAGACAGCAGGACAATGGCCCCCTCTTCCCTGCCCATCCCTTCTTGGCTCGTCTTCCCTGGCACGCGCGGGCTCTGCTTGTACTCTCCATTAATGCAGCACCCAAGACGCCGGCTCTCCTGGTGCGACCCTGTTTCCCCTCCCACCTCCTTCTACTCAGCAAGCTGTTTCGTTCATCTGAAGGCCTGCCCTCTCCTCTCCCTGGGACACTGCCCGTGGGCACCCATCTGTACTCGCTGAGAACATGGACAGGGATGGGGACGGAGACTCGGGGAGTCACCGGCAGAGTTGGTGGCGGCAGACTTCTGTTGTGTCCTGTTCACCTCTCTGCCTCTGTTTCCCCACAATCCAGAGAAACAAAGCAGAGTGGACAAGGAGTCAGCTGGCTCTTTCTCTGGCCCTCTCTGTACTGGCTTCTCCCTGCTCACTCCCCAAGTGTGACAGGTCTGAGCTCAAGACCCCCTGCCCCCCCCCCCCACTACTCGATCTGCTGCTTCCTAGGCTGAGAGGTCCTGGGAGGCTTATGCGGCCCCTGACCTTCCTGGCCAGCCACCATGAGGCACAATCATTCCACCTGCATGCCTCTGTGCGAAGCGCCTGAACCCATGGGCTTGGTAAATGGTGACTACTGAGATGACGAGTGACGAGGGGGAGGGACCCGGCTCTTCTGACAGTCAGGAGTCGCATATTTCCTCTGCTACAAATCTGTCTCATCTGGTGGCCTTGCAGTGACAGAGCAAGTGTGTGCTGACTGCTTCCTAGGAACCGTTCCAATCTCATACCCTCCCTGCTCCTTCCTTCCCCAAGATAAATCAACCACCCCTACCTCCTTGGAACCAAATTTGCGGGAGGAGCCAGAATAGTAATGTTCATGTCCCCCTTTCATGGGACAGGGATAGACGTCGCATGCCCAATGCCAGCAGGATGCTAATCAACCTACCTGGCCCAACCCATAGCTCCCCGGGGCCGGCCTATCACTGTGCCCACCAGCACACTGTACCCAGGGTTCAGGCCCTGCAGTGCTGAGCGCTTCCACCCAGGGGCAGGCAGGGCGAGGAGGAAGGCAAACTCCACACCCTTCCAGCTCTGCTCCTTAGGAGCAGCCCGGGTAACCGTGAGGTCGGGCTGCCGCAGCCCAGGGGCAGAAAGCAAGGATTTTGTAGGAGTCTGCGTGTCGGAATTGTCCAATCCCACCCCTGTCCCTACCCCATCATACCAGAAGGTGCAAACAGAAAGGGTCCAGAGAGTAACTCCCTGGCTCTGTCCCTAGGGTGAAGAGCTATTAGTGAAATACCTGGAAGGGACCCTGTGGTCGCCACTGTCTTCTAGGTCATCCGAGGACCGAACGGTTCCCGGTGCTATAAATAACGAACTTTCTACTTGGTCCACGTGTTTCCTCTTTTCCTTCTTTTTACTGCTGGTTGATTCTTCTATTACCTTTTTTTCTATTGGGCTTGCTATGTTTTCTGGCTTTGGGGATTCTTGGGGCTGGAAGACAAAAGAGCGAAATACACTTTGAATTTCCTGCAGGAGAGGGGGACATCAGTCAGCAGGGTCCCACCGCAGCTCAGCCTCCCCAAGGGCCCCGCTCAGGGATTCCTTCCAGCACAGCCTGCTCAAGAGAGGAGCCCACCCCAACGCCTGCTCCCCTCAAAGGCTACAAATCCACAGGATGAAAACGTTGCAGGTCTTTGAGTCCAGAGGCTCTGGTTTCAAATTCTGGCTGAGTGAGCCATTTGACCTTGAGAGACCGACTTTTTCTCTTTGAGACTCACTTTCCTTAGCTGTTAAATGGGCACGATAACCATCTACCTCTTCCCGCTATACCACGGGCTTTCCTAGAGAGGTTTCTCAGAGTGGGCGATGCCCAAATCCTTCACAGGACCATCAACTGCTTCAGCAAAGGAAGGAATCCCAGATGCCCGGGAGCCTTGGAGCATAGGTGGCCCATGCACTTGGAAAGGTACACACAGGCATGCGTGTGGTTTCTGGGGTGACACCTCACTGTCCCTCTGGCTAAAGGGGATGGACGCGTCACTTCTCTGGCACTCGGTTGGTAAGGCTGGCTGTCACACCGGCTACCTGAAACCCATCAGCCATGGTCCCTGGGAAATCGAGATGCGTGGGAATTACGGAGTCGCCTCCCAAGAATCCCTTTGGGGCTGGAGAACCTGCTCAACAAGAGCCAGAATACAAGGGCGAGAGCGGCCAGGCCAGGGACCCCGGGAGAACAAAGTCCGCACTGGGTGAAAGCGCCTCAGCAACTCGAGATGATGGTCCCCCTTCCTTCAGCACCTGCCGAGGGCTGCCTTGGCCAACAGTGAAATGAGGACAGGGCTTTTTAAGACTAGCAAAAGAAATATTTGACACTTCCTAGTCCCTTGGCCGGGAACATATCTTCTTGTCTGTTTTAAAGGAGGGCCAGGTATTGGAGAAATGACCCAGCCCACTCCTCCTTGGCTGTCAGGACGTAAGACTCAGGACCCTACCTGTCATGCGCAGCCCCCCACCCAGTGGGCTCACCCCCAGGGACTGAGTCAAGGTCTGTGCTGGGAGCCAGGTGCAATGAGGGCCTGGAGCCATGGGTGAATGCTCATTGGACGGGGAGAACGTCCTGTCCCTGTCCCTGGTGACCCCGGGAGGTGGGGCTCCAGGGAAGGAGGCACCACCCTCCACCCCAGTGAGCTCCGAGCTAAGATGGGCTTCTATATCATGACCCCAGCTGGGTCGCCTGTTCAAGGTGTGGGCCTGGAGGTGTTCAATCTGCCTTTGGCAACTCCTGGAAAGAAAGCAGGAGAGAACGAAGGCCACGGGGGCCTTTCCACAGGAGAGAGCTGTCCCCCCACAAATTAGTCATTTTAAGTAACGCAGACCCAGAGACGCAACTCCAGCTCTCCCCCCAGTGCCCACCCAGCCCCCTTCCTTGTACTAAAAGAGCTTTTTGGCCTACAGCAATCCCAGAGAACCAGCTCAGGTGTCCCCGCATCCCCCAAGGCCTGACCTCGCTGGAGGCCTCTTCTAATTCTGCTGGCTTTTTAGGGTCTCCTGCAGGAAGCACTACGTAGCGGGCAGGGCTGGCTTCAGAGACGTGAGCCTACAGAGGTGGAGGGGCAGGACAGGGTTCTTCTTCTTAGGGCCATGAAGGGCAGAGGGCAGGTGTGTCCCTGGCACCTGTGGGACCACCCAGCTGGCTTCTCCATGTGTCTCAGAGATGGCGAGCTCCTACTCACCGCCCACACAGTCCTAAGGACCATGGGTCCTGCCACGCTTCCCCCTAAGCCTGGGAATTCTGCTCCTCCCCACCGTCCCAAATGGCAAACTGAATAAAAGCATCAGGTGTGGCAGCTTAAATTTAAATCCCAAGTGTCTTTTAAGGCTCCTCAAATTCCCTTTTCCTGCAGGCCCCTCCTTCCTGAGTACCAGCCGGGTGGTACTCCCATGAGCCAGACACCTGACATTCACCTTCTGCCCCAAACCCTCACACAAGACACCTTTGTCCTGCACTGGCAGGCCCTGGCAGGCACCGTGCTGGTCTCTAGGGTACAAAAATTAATACACAAATGCCCACTTGCTCCTGGGAGAGGAAAACTCCATGGGAACAGGATAAGCACTCTTGGCAAGAGCTGTCAGAAACCCACCTAGGACTGGGAGGGCATTGGGAAGCCTCCGGGAGGAGGGGCCCTTGGCGTGGGGCTTTGAAGGATCAATAGGAGCTCTAGAAGTGACAGGTGAGGAGGGGGATCCAGATGGTGGGACCAGCTCAATCCCAGAGCTGCCAGAGCGGGGCATCTGGCAGCCAGAGGAAGCTGGCTTAGCTATGGGAGAGGAGGGTCCTGAGGGGCAGTGGCCAGGCTCGAGAGGGGCAAGTCTTGAGGGTCGTGCTTAGGAGTTTGGACTTTGTCCTGGAGCCAGAAGCAATGAGATGAGACTGTTTTGGGGTCACCCCTGAGGACTGTGGAGGTGGTTAAATTGGGGGGTGGTGGTGGTGGTGAAAGACTGGGGAAGAAGCCACTAAGTGATCCAGACTAGCCAGCTATGTTCTCGTGCCGGTTCCTGCACTAGGAAACTTCCTCCCCCCCAGAAATCCCTCCCCAGCTCCAGAGCCCCCCGACAGCCTTCTGGGGTCTGGTGACGGTCTCCCTCTGGTGAGCCCCTCCTCTCTCTGCAGGCCCCATCTCTGAGCCTGATTACATAGTACACTTCAGGGGCATTAAACTTGGCAGGCAGAATTTCCCTCTGTCTTTCCTGGCAATGCAGGACACTGCTCTCCAGAGGCGTGGGCAGAGTGGGCAGGTGAGTTGGCGGAGGCCCCCTCTGGTCTGCGTCTCCCCTATCTGCACTGGGTCCAGCAGGGGCACAGCCAGCCTGGCTTGGGCTTCCCCCTCCACCAGGCTGCAGTGCAGTTCTTATTCACAAGGCCTCTGTCCTCCCCCTCCCCCAGGCACAGGCCAGGGCCCCAGGCTTGTTCCTGCACCCAGTGAAGTGGGTACCCGAGTGGTGGACAGCTATGTGCCCAGCTGCTGGGCTGCGAATGAGCTTCCTCTTTTCAGTTCACAAAGCCCATTCTGAGCCACAGGGACCAAAGATCAGCACAGGACATGCCAAAGGCCTGATTGACTGGAGACCGGCGTGTGGTCCCCGACTTCCCCAGGTGGCTGCAGCGCCATCACCTGACACGTGCTGGGTGTTGGCTATGGTCATGATTTTAAAAGGATGGCTGCCCTACCCTGCTGGCCCCTCACATGTGATCATGCATGTTCCTCTCAGCAGACCTGCAAGTGGGACCAGGGAAAGGCCGCTGAGGTGCCCAGGGCCCCCCCTTGGGGGCCAATCCAGCACTCGTTGAGACTCATACAAGTGCTGCCTCTTAAGCCAGGCGTGGTGGTGCACGCTTGTAATCCCAGTACTTGGGAGGCTGAGACAGGAGGAGCGAGGGTTCACAGCCAGCCTCAGCTACTTAGTGAGGCCCTCTGCAACTTAGTAAGAACTTGTTTCAAAATAAAGGATAAAAAGTAGGGCTGGGGGTGTAGCTTGGAGGTAGAATGCCCCTGGGTTCCATACTCAGTACCACAAAAAAAAAAGTGCTGCCTCTTTGAAATTAGTGCCCTGTCAGTACCTGATGGCTCTCCACAGGGTCACTCTCTTTGGTCTTGCTTGACTGGTGGTCCTCGTCAGGGGGTGCAGGAGCAGGCTCTGAGGCTGTTGTGGCCTCCGTAGCACCCTGGTTGCTGGAACTGGCGGGGCCCTCGCCCGGCGCAGAGAAGCTGCAGCAGCTCTGGGAGCTGTCGGTGGCCGCCTCCTCCTCCCTGGGGTCCCGCTGGTGCAGATGGGCCCCTGGCTCTTCAAGATCCACCCCCTCGCTTTTCAAGTCCTCTGTGCCTTCCGAGTACGCCTCCAAAACTGCGGCCAGGGGCACCTCATAATGCGGGTAGTAGAAGAGGTCGTGGGGGATGACAGAGATCTTGGACAGGGGGGGAGAGGGCTTGAAATCCAGCCCTTCTTCGCTGTGACTCCTCAGCGTCTCCAGGCTGACACTGCTGCTTGGGGGGTTGGAAGGGAATTCTCCACCGACCCCCGGGAGGTCGTCGACGTCTTCTTCTTCCTCCCTGTGACAGCGGGTGGACTTCTTCTTGGCTTTTTCATACACCTCTGGCTTTTTATCCGCAGGCGTCTCTTCCGGGGTTGAAGAATAGCCTTGAGCTTCCTGTCCAGTGCCCCAGGGAGGTTCCTGTGTGTCGGCTCTAACTTGGGGCTCAGGCGACTCCTTCTTGGTGTGAGCAGACTTGGCTTTCCTTTTACCTGGCTTTTCCTGGTTCTCAGGAACGACCTCCTGGGCAGGTGCCTTCTCCTGAGGCAAAGGTTGCTCAGGGAAATCCTGGCTGGTAGAAGCAAAATCTACTAGGTCGCTGCTGAATTTTGAGGCTTTCAATGGGATGGTTTCAAAGCAGTCTTCCGTATCCATGACGTCCACGGTCAGCAGCGGGACCCTGAACTCTAAGGAATTGGCCATGACTGTATTTTCTCCGAGGGGCGGCGGAGAATGGCCTTCCTTGCCAGGGTCAGCTGGATTCTCTACGGTGCCGTTGCAGGGGGGAGACTCCTGGGAGGGCTGAGTCTGATGGATCCCACCTTGTGCCCCAGAAACGTCCGCGGGGACCTCGTTGGAGGCTGCTTCCGGGACCGGGGAGTCTTCCGGTATGGGCTTCTTTTCCTCAGCAACCTCCTTTGTCGCTCTGGGGCTCCCTTCGAAGCGGAAGTCTGGATTGTAGAAAGGATCCTTGCTGCAGGAGGCGTCCTTGTAGGTGTCGGCCTCAAAGTGGACGGTCTTCTTGATGGGCAACGAGTTGGACCTCCGGCCGTCTTTCCTGGTGGACAAGATGGAAGACTCTGGGGTGGGCTCACTGGTGGCGCTGGTCTTCCCGGGGCTCCCCTGCAGGACCTGGTCTATGATCTGGTGCATGAACTCGGTGGAGCTGTCAGACAGCGTGCGGCTGGACATGCTACCCAGGCAGAATCCCTGCATGCTCTCCAGCTGGTCGCAGACGAAGACCTTGGCGGGCGGTGGGTGGCTGGTTTCGTGGTTGACAGTGTAGGCCCGCTCCCCGTTTTCAGACAGGAGGAGGACTTTGCTCTCCTGCTCGGGAGGGGTTTCTTTGATGCGGACAAAGGTGGACTCGATAGGGACTTCTTTATCTGGATCCAGGAAATCTTCCTGCAGAGAATCATAGAACGACAGGGAGTAAGTTCAGCCTTTCGGTTTAAGTACAACTTCTCTTTCCAAATACCAACAAAACCAGAAAAAGCACCTTTTAACACACAGTGTTCCAATTAAGATGGAAACAGTTACAAAAGACTCCTGCTCCTGCCAAATGTGGAAATGCCAGATAAATAAAAATATTAAGTAAATATAAAATACTGGTTTAAAAAAAAAAAAGCTAAGGATGCGAAGACATCTGAATGTGCTAAACTTCAGATAAGGCTGAGCCCTTCTTAAGTGAGCAGAGATTCTCTGTTGCTTCATGTCTGGACCCCTGCCCAGTCTGGGTACGGATTAGTGGGGCAGCTAACCCAGCCGCGTAAGGCAAGATGGGCCAAATCTGTACTGATTGTGTGGGCTGGCAAGGGAGGCGGCATCTGGAAGGGTTGCAAAGGCAAAATCAATTCTTGTCATATGTTAATGGGATTTCTGCTGTCTAAGAGCCAGCTCGGTCCAGGCCGAATGGAGGGAAGGATCTTGATGATACTGCAGGCTTGGCTTTGATGCACTGGCGGATAGAGTACACTGACCTCATCCTCAGACTATTTGAAACCAGAGATCTGAATTGAAACAAAACAGTAACATAGCTCCTATCAATTTCCGATACGATCAAAACCATCAGCTTCCTGTCGTGGGTGCTTGTTTGGGAAAGAGTCACATTCCCTCCTCTGGTTTGGATGTGACTCATCCCCCAAAGGATTCATGGGTTAGAAACAGGAAACCCAGTGTGGCAACGTGGACCTTTAAGAGATGCAAGGTGACGAAGTCATAGGAGTACCGCCCTCAGAAAGAACGGATGCATTTTCCATGGGACCCCAGTTAGTGCCCAAGAGTTGGTCTAAAAGAGTGAGTTTGACCCCTGAAGTGCCCCCTGGCTTCTTGCCTCAGGATGTGATCTCTTGCTTTTGCATATGCTTCCCCCATGATGACATCTGCCATGAGGTCCTCACTAGAGCCAACCTGGTGTCCTGCCCTTGAACCTCCAAAACGGTGAGTTAAACAAAACCTCTTTCCTTTGTACATTACCTAGCCTCAGGTATTTTATTATGGATACAGAAAGCAGACTAATACAGAAAAATGTCATCTACTTCAAGCTCTACTGTTCTTTCATATACTAGGTATGGCATAAAAGTAAAAAACAACAACAAAGTTGGTACACAAAGAAGCCTGAGAATGAACCCTGTAAACAAGAGAAGCAATGGTCATTAGAAGTAGAGCCCCCCTACCCCACTATGATCCAGGGTTAAAATTAGCAAAAAAGACTAAAAGAAAAAAAAATAAGAGACTAAAATAACCATTTAACCTATACTTCAAGACATACAAAAGAAGTTCTTTAGGCCGAAGGGAAATAATCATAGATGGACGCCTGGATCTGGAGGAGGGAATGAATAGTGCCTGGAATGGTAAACATATGGGTGCTATAAAAGACTACTTAAACCTTTTCTTTAAAATCTCACTTCAAAGTAAAAACAATAAAGTGCTGAGGACTAAGACATACATAAAGTAAATAATAATAGCACAAAGGAATGGAGAGGTGGTGAGTGGAATTATATTGTTGCATAAGTAAAAATATATACACCGAGCTTGAAGTGGCATGATAATTTAAGGTAAATTGAGGTATGTTAAAGACGAGTATTATAATCCCTAAAACAGCTACTAAACTTAAATAAGTAAATTTGGCTACCAAGAGAGAAACATCCAAATAATAATAAAAGTTATGAAGGAAGAACAAAGGATTAAAGAACAGATGGGGTTGAAGGAAAACAATAATCCAGATAGTTGATTAAGTCCACATAGAAGGATGGAAAACACACTGATTAAATGGAAGAGCTTGTCAGAATGGAGAAGAAACAAGACTCAACTGTATATGTTTACACGAAGTAAATGTTAAATATAAATGCACGTATATTTGAAAGGAAAAAGATAGAACCATACATACCATGTCAACACTGATCACAAGAAAGCTGTTATGGCTATATTTGTATCAGACAAAGTAATCTTCAAGACAGAAATTTCATAAAATTAGAACAATCAACTTCTTAGGAAGATGCACCAAATAGCATAGGACTCACAAACATAGAGCAAAACCCATTGGAACTAGGATGAAAGGGAAGCAAATCTGTGGTCATAGTTGAAGACGGTCAAACATTGCTCTCCTGTACTAACTTAGAGAAAAATCAGTCTGTGTATAGAATATTAGGACAGCATGTGAACAGCATCCGAAAGAGTGTTAATTCTTTAACTGTATAAGACATATAACTTCAAGAGCAAATGGTACATTTACCAAAAAAAAAAAAAAAAAGTATATGCTGGGCCATAAAGCAAGGCACGAGGTCCGCTCCTGGGCCGGTGCTCAGGGAGTGTTTACTGAAATGCACTGGCTCAGCTGCATTGTTGAGGCCCCGCTCGAGGCTGCCTGGAAGAGCTGGGGACTCTCATCTGTGTCCCCTTGGGGATGTGGATGGATTCCTCTGCAGTGAAGCACATCTTGGTTCTGCGGGCCACAATGACCTCTGGCAGGCTTCCTTTCTCACTTGATCTCTCTATTCCCAGCCCCATCTCCGACCCCAGCACTGAGAGCCCCAAGCATCAGATAAGTCGAATCCTGACTGGCCTTGACCCAGACAAATACTGTTAAGTTTTAATTGATTTCAAATTCTGCCTCCACACTAAGAGCTCAGGGCTAATGAAGGCCTGGTGCCTAGTATTTGGAACTTTAATAAAGGGCTAGGAAAACCGAATTGCAAAGTAAGAGTCATGGCTGTTTGCTGACCATTCGCTGTCGTGCCAGGCATAACATGAGGCGCTCTGCATGTCTAGTTCTTCTTCACCCAGTCCTGAAATGCAGGTAGCCTCCCACTCTACAGATGGCGTCAGAGAAGCTAAGTGACCAGCCTGAGGTCACACAGCTCTGAGCAGCCCAACTGGCCTTCCCATTTGGAATTCCTGCTTCCAAAGCACTCTGGGAAGTGTTCCATGTACAGGGGGAGATGAGACACACACCACAGGTTGACAGAATGAAGGCCATAGCCCAGAGGATCTCTGAGGCTTTTCTGTAGAAAATGAGGGCCCAGCATGCTGTAAGGAAGCTAAGAGAGCCAGGAGAACTGGGGTCAAACCCCCGCTCTGTACTCGATAGCCGTGTGACCCTGGAGAGGCCTTGAAGCATCTATGAGTGACCACTGTCTGGTCTATAAAAAGAAGATAATGGAGCCGGGCATGGTGGCGCATGCTTGTAATCCCAGCATTCGGAAGGCTGAGACCAGAGGATCCGGGTTCGCGGCCAGCCTCAGCTACCTAGTGAGGTACTCCGCAACTTAGTGAGACCCGGTTTCAAAATAAAAAATAAAAAATAGGGCTGGGGGTATAGCTCGGAGGTAGAATGCCCCTGAATTCAATCCCCAGTGCCGAAAAAAAAAAAAGATAATGATACTGAGACAGTGAATGGCAGTCAGCAAGCAGATACAGGGCCACAGTTACCTGACCCATCTCCAGCAGAAAGAGCACCCCGTGGGCACTGTGAGGTCTGGCCATGAGGTCATGCCAGAGGACCGAGAACAAAGGCACAAAGAAAGAGAAACGCCCCCTGACCACTGCCCTGCCCCGAGATGACCCAGCACTAGCACACCAACCAGGGACTTACAGGACTACTCCTGTGCACCCCCCCCCACACTTCTTTGCCCCATAAAAAGCCCCTAGCCTGTAAGCAGGTGGGATTTCTGACTCTTGGGCTCTCTCCCCAGTCAGATGCCTCCTTCCGGTTTTATTCCTAAATAAAGCCTGCTCTCTACTGCCGGGCTGTGTTTTCTTTGCCCGTTGTTTAATTTCTTTCTTTCTTTCTTTTTTTTTTTCAGTACTGGGAATTGAACTCAGGGGCATTCTACCTCTGAGCTACACCCCCATCCCTATTTTTTATTCTTTATTTTGAAACACGGTCTCACTAAGTTGCGGAATGCCTCATTAGGTAGCTGAGGCTGACCTCGAACCCGGATCCTCCAGTCTCAGCCTCCCAAATGCTGGGATTACAAGTGTGCACCACCACGCCCGGCTCATTGTTTAATTTCTTATGCATCTATTTTTTCTGTCTAGTTCTTGTCAACTGCTTTCCTTATTAAAATAAGGCCAGGTCAGGGGACTCATCTGCCCAATTATGTTCATTTATTTCTTGCAGTGCTGGGGATCGAACCTAGGGCTCTGTGCATGCTAGGGGAGCGCTCTACCACTGAGCTAAATTTGCAGCCTAAGGCCTGAGCCAGCAGGAGGTGTTCAGTAAAAGATGGATGACTTCCACAAATGCTGTTACTGTAGTTGTTATCATTGTTAGTATCAGGCTTACTCATGGTGGGGGGGGGGGGGGTTCAGTAGTGAGGACATGACAACTTCTCAAAGGTTTCATTCCCAAATAAATAAGTATATAAATAAATAAATAAATAAATAAATAAATAAATAAATAAATAAACTAAATCTATCCTGACTCAAAATTTGAAGAGGTATCACTCTGCTCCAAAAAATCTATCCTGACTCAAGATTAAAAAAACAACCTAGTGAGGCCCTCTGCAACTTAGTGAGACTCGGTTTCAAATTAAAGAATAAAAAATAGGGCTGGGGGTATAGCTCGGAGGTAGAATGCCTCTGAGTTCAATCCCCAGTACCGCAAAAAAAAAAAAAAAAAAAAAAAAAAAAACAGTAAAATAAAAAGGAAATAAAATATCCTAACTCAAAATAAAAAGCATACTTTTGAGCAATCACTATCTTTTGTCATTTTTAACACTATAAAACCTGATAGACTGCTAAGATGTTCCACGGGACATCTAAAGAATCCAGTAGCTGATCCGTTTTATAAGTGAACTCCTCTCAAGACCTTAACAACGTGTGGTACGGGAAGAGAGGAGTCGTGATTGCTTAACTTTATGTCCCACTTTTAAGTTTAAGACATGTTATATGTAATTTAGAAGTAAAGATGTGGTAAGGCGAGGAACTTGAGGTCCACTTGTGATTGACGCTGCTCATCATGGAGAATGACAGCCCAATTCCCAGCCACGGCTGACGGCCAGCCAGCGGAAATGTACAGTTTCTGAATTAACAGTAAAGAAAGCAAACATACGGCTTCCAACTCCGGAAATCGTTCTAGGAACTGTGCCACGTAAGTCACAATAGACTGCTCATCCGGTGTGTCGACCATGATGTCTGTTGAGAGAGACACGGGAGTTAGCCGGACACACGATTCCCCAGCAGGGTCACAGGGTACTTGATGGGGAGGGGGCCCACACACCGCGGAGGGTGTTTCCTTTTCCTTTTCCTTTTTTTTTTTTTTTTTTTTTTTTTTTTGTCCACTTAAGGAACTTTAGGCTCAGAGAGGGTGAATCATTTGACTGAAGCCTCACAGCTGCTGGTGAACAGAGGAACTGGGATGGAGAATCCAGGGCTCCCTATTCCCACAATTCTGTCCATCCTTCCCTGTGTCTTAGTCAGCAGCACTGGGAGCCGTCAGCTCATTGCTGGCTCCATCAGCAAGCCAAGGGAACCAGGCACCCCGCATGCAGGCTCGGGGTGTCCCAAGTTAGCCAAACCCACATGGAAGCAAGGTGACCGAAGAGACAGCCCAGCCCCTTAAGATGACGTGTCCTCTCCCATCTGTCATTCTACTGCTGGGACCTGGTTCTCGAGGGCCTGAGCTGCCTGCTGAGGCTTCTGCAGTAAGATGTCCACTGCAGTGCTCTATACAAAAGTGATCATTTCTGAAACAACCCTAATGTCCACCAGCACAGAAGAACTAAGTAACCTTTACTATGCCAACTAGACAAGAGTAGGAGGCACCGATAAAAACATATAACAAGGGCGTTATAGCGATACGCAAAACACTTATGCCATATTATATGTTAAGTTAAAAGAGCAAGAAACAAAATTATACATATACCGAGTGAGACCCTTAATGTAAAAATATTATAATCAGATGCACAGAAAAATCTTGGAATATAGGAGACAGAAGAAATCTCTCATTAGATTTTTCTGCATTTTCCAAATTTTCTCCTCGGTGCAACAGGTAGTACATTTGTAGTAAAATTCATTAGAAAGACAGAAAGCAAGAGCAGGAGCTGCTGCTACCTTCTGGCTCCAGGAGCCTGGGGATGTGCAGGGCGTCCTGCGCGAGGCTGAACGCCTTCTCTAGATTCTCCCGTGTGGAGTCTTCGAGGGCCTGCTTCATGTCCACCAGGCTGGGGTCGATGGCCTTGATGACAGCCAGGAAAGCCAGCCCGCTCCTCCAGCTGCCCGCAAAGTCCTGCACCGCCACGCCATACCTGGGGGGGAACAGCAGCCGGCGCCGCAGCGCAGGTTAGCAAACTCAAGGCAGCACACGGCAGCCTTGCTGGCCTTGGGTGGGGCTGGGCACTGCCAACCGCACCAGGAAGGCGCCCTGGCCCCTCACCGCTCACATTCCCATTTCTAGACGAACAGAAGAGCAGCAACTATCAATTATTTTTTCGGGGAGAGGGTACTGGGGATTGAACCCAGGGCAGCCTACTTCTGAGCTACACCCCCAGCCCTATTTTATTTTTTATTTTGAGACAGGGTCTCGCTAAGTTGCTGAGGCTGGCTTCAAACCTATGATCCTCCTTTTCAGCCTCCCAAGTACTAGGATTATAGGTGCACACCACCATGCCCAGCTGACTATCAAGATTAATATAAATAAGATAATTTTAGAAGTGGGGGACAAAGAGAGAGAATTCTGCCAGGCACGAATTCCCTTCAGAATCCGGCCTTTAGGGTAGGCCCAATCTCTCAACCATAGTCACTGAACTCCTTTTAAAAAAAGAAAACTCAAACCCCTTTTTCTTTATAAATCATTTCAGAGTCACAGGAAGTTGTGAATTCCAAACACAGGGTTTCTGAAGGCCTCCCTGGCTTCCTCCAGTGACAGCATCTTATTTTGCCAGAGGACATCATCAAAACCAGGACACTGGCCTTGGCAAGACAATTATTAGTTAAGCTCTAGACTGTATCTGACTTTGAATGTATATGACAAGGTGTCACGTGCACTGGCCCGCATGGGGCTGGTGAGCAGTCCTGAGCCCTTTGGTCACAGGTCCAGGTTCATGTGACCACTACAGGGGGATGCAGCGGAACTCTCCCATCCCCCACCTGCCTCCCCAGGTACCTCTCATCCACCACGGGCCCATGTTCCCTCACTAACTCCAGCAGTGAACTCATTTTTGGTTGATTGTGTGTGTGTGTGTGTGTGTGTGTGTGTGTGTGTGTGTGTGTGTGTGTTACTGGGGATTGAACCCAGGGTCATTCTACCTCTGAGATACACTCCTACCACTTTTTTACTTTTTTTGTTTTACAACAGGTTCTCGATAGGTTGTTGACAGTCTCACCAAAAGTTGCTGGGGCTGGCTTTGCACCTGCGACCATCCTGTCTCAGCCTCCCAAGTACTGGGATTCCAGACATGCACCACCATGCCTGGCTGATGGATTTATTTTTAAACAACATTTCATGGTTGTTCGCCTTAATTAATCTTTCACACTGGACCCCACAATCAAAACCCCAAAGGTCCGACCTCTCTTCTGTATTTTTCCTTTTATTTTTTTCTTTTTTTGTGGTACTGGGGATTGAACTAAGAGGCATTCTACCTCTGAGCTATACCCACATCCCTATTTTTTATTGTTTACTTTTATTTATTTATTTATGTATTTATTTTTGCAGTACTGGGGATTGAACTCAGGGGCATTCTACCTCCGAGCTATACCCACAGCCCTATTTTTTATTCTTTATTTTGAAACATGGTCTCTCTCACTAAGTCATGGAGTGCCTCACTAGGTAGCTGAGGCTGGCTACGAACCCGGATCCTCTGGTCTCAGCCTCCCAAATGCTGGGATTACAAGCATGAGCCACCACGCCCAGCTCCATATTTTCCTTTCTAGACACTGGGGAGATGAGAGTCGGTACTTGATAAGGGATTATTATGAGTTGGCGCAGGTGCAAACTGCTTTCACTTCGTTTTGTCCCGGCTGTCCTGCAAGGCAGTGAATGGTGAGCCATCATTCTGGAGTGAGGGGTCAGCAGCTCCCAGCTCTCATCCAGCTTGTACACTGTGGTGCAGGAGTGGCCCTGAGTAGGCTTCCCTCCCCCACCGGTCTGGCACCCTTGCTCCTGGCCCAGTGGCTACTAGAAGAGGACACCCTGAGGCTTAAAACATGACCGCTTTCTGCAAACCAAACATCCTGCAGAGTGCATTTTTCAAGTGTGCAAACGCTGTCAGATGCAGTGCCCCCTGTTCTGTTCATTGGCGCCACCCAGTCAACACCTCCATAGATGAATTCCCTTCTCTTTTGCCCCCCTCCCCAGAAAGGACCCCCGTCTCTCGCCCAAGGACCACTCCCTAATGGGGCGGCGTGTACAGAACGGGTGCCGGCTTACTTTCTCGTTTTCCTCTGCACCCACGCCAGCAGGGTCTTGATGGCCTTCCTCTGGTCTTTCACCGTTATCGCCACGTTCCTCTCTGTGGTGGGTGTGGGGGGGTAGGAGGAGTCGGAATCTGTGCCCCCCGAGCCAGGTGACAGGCTGGAAGATGGAGAGGTTCTGCTGAGGTTGCCTGTGAGCTCCTTAATCTACAAAGAGAACAGCACTTCAGATCCCCGCGACAGGCGGAGGCTCCCAGCAAGCGGTCCCGTGTGACCCGCGGCCTCGGGGACCCTGGCTGGAGGGCCCAGCTCACGCAGAACCAGTTTTCTGAATAGAATCATCACACTTCTTCAGCCCTGCCGTCCCTACTCATCTTGGTTCTGCTGCCTGGATGTCCCTTTCCTCCTAGAACTTGCGAGAAACGCATAACCCCAAGACTTGCCCTGAGCTCACCTATGAAATCAGAGTCTGTGTTGCAACCCATTCCCAGGAAGTTTTGAGAAGCACTGGGTTGGCACACTCCTATTCAACCTTCAGAACCCAGTTCTGGTCACTCTGTCAAGGAAGCTTTCTTTGCTCTCCTCTCCCATCTGAGGTGGTCGCCCCTGCTTGGGGCTCTGCCAACCCCATGCTCACCCCGTGATCCTCACCTGGGATGGACTTGTCTGTGGTCCCAGAGGGCAAGAGGACAGGGCCTCATCCAGCACCCGCCATACTGGAAAAACTCAATAGATATTTACCAGGTGGATGAATGAGGCTCTGGGGTGGATTTAAGGGCTTGAATTTTTCTTTTTGTTTGGATTTAAAATGTCCTCCAGACCTCCTGTGCCAGAGACAGCTATATCGGAGGTGGGACCCGGTTTCTGGGGAGGAGTACCTGGGGACATGGCCGGGTGTAGCGTGTGTGTGTCCCCAGGTCCCACTCCACCGCAACTTCTCTGGCCCCTTTGCTCTCGCTGCTTCTTGCCCTGTTGCCCAGCGGCTGTGTGACCCCAAAGTAGACTATGACCTCTGAAATTTCCAGGTCCGTGAGCAAATAAACCAACCCTCCTTCCTCTGTGTTGTGTGTGGCGGGTGTTTGGGTCATGGCAGTGAGAACAACTTTTAACACATTTCTGAGTATTTCCAGCACCTCTCAGGAAGCTGGGTAACAGACATCAGTAACTAAGTCCCGTATTAAACAGTGTATTATAGACAAAGAGCTTCTGCACATGGCTTTTCTTGCTACTTACTACATCTTATGACCACTGCCCCCCCATGTCACAGATGTGGAAACTGAGGCTCAGAGACAGCCTCTTTCTTTTTTTTCAAAGTTCAAGGCTCACACAGAATGGGATCCATGTCTCCATCCCTTGCTTGTGTTCATACCTCTCTGAAATGCAAACCTTGAGCCAAAAGTCCCAGTAAGTTATGTTTACTGTTACAAGAGTTATTAAGTCATGAACCACAATTTCCTATTTCCCAGTTCTTTTTCAGCGAACATAAACGCCAAAATCTGTAGGAACCAAACCTCACTGTCTCCCTGGATCCGGACCCAGGCTCTTCCGTTGGTGCTAAGTGGAGTCAAGATGGTTACTCTAGGCTATAGAAAGGAAATTCTTTTACCTGGAAGAAGAGGATTATGTTCCATATCAGCCCAAGAACCAAAGAGGGGTTGCCATCTGCTATTTCTGCTGCATCGATGCTAACCAGCTTTACCTGGAGAGAAGCAGTTTATGAGCTTAAAGCGGGGTTTCCAAGTGGTATTATTTTCTGTTGCTCTTACGAGCCTGTCTCTCTTGTCCATCCCGTGACATTTGATGCTGGCCAAAGCCACCTCTCAGGGACACCCAGCATGCAAAAGCACATTTAATAAACAGTTACTTGGAGCTTGCCATGGGCAGACACTATCCTAAACTCTTATAAGTGTTAAGTCAGCACGTCTTCACAAGAACTCTATAAGTAGATCCTGCTATTATCCAGATAGTTCAGGAGAAAATTTTGGAGAGGTTCAATATAACATGCTTAGGGCAACACAGTTCACAATGTTCGTCATTCTCTTCCAAGGAGAGACTGTGAATGCCCAAGAGGGCTGTCTGCATGCTGTGCTAACGCCATCACACCTCTAGACTGGGCACACCCTGGGACAAAGACAGCAATGACACCAGCAATCAGGGACTGTAGCTGGGTAAGTCCACTGCCGATTAGAAATGGTGAGCTGGGATGGTTGAACCACCCCCTCCCCTGAGATTCTGCACCATTATAAAATATTCCACTGACTGGTTACAATGAGCCTATTGTAGAAACTCCTCTGGAATTATCTACTTATTTAACTCTTCTGACCACAGAATGATGCTCTCAGTAAACCCCTCGGGCCGAGTGTGGCCCCTGGACCAGCAGTAGCACCTGGGACTTGGTAAAAACTGCAAATCATCCCGTATAAACCATCCACACTTTAACAAGCAGGGTGGTTCTGACACTAGCTCAAGCTGGAGGATCGCTGCTCCTGGTGCCAAAAAAATCCAAGCGCATGGCTCGGGGCTCTGCAGACCTCTCTGGAAAGGGCCAGGGAGTAAGTAAGGCCTGGCAAGCCCACGGGGTCTACTGCATTTTCTTCTCCTTGCCGAACAGACCTGTACGAATGTCAAAACCGTTCCACAGGGGTAGAGGGGAGAAATATAAAGTAAGTCGGGAGAAACTTTGCAACCTGCACTGCAAAGTTCTGCCTGGGATGCGTGGGGAAGGAAAAATGAAGAGGGCCGTTCGTAGGAACATTTCCTTTCTCCACTCGTTTCCTCGCTCCCTTTCCATCTCGGTTTTTTAAACTGTTTGACTCGGGCCTCTGATCCTGTCGGGTTGCTGGTGTTTCTGACACCACCCATCAGTAAGGCCTGGGCTTTCCTAATCTGGGGAGGCTTCTGAGTCCCCTGGCTGAAGTCTGTTCTGCAGGCTGACACCAAGAATTTAATTCAGACAACACAGGCTCATCGCTGGCAGACTGGAGGCCAGGAAGGAAGTTGTCGATATTGTGAGAAACGCAGCCAACCAAATTCAGGTCCAGTACTTGGTCCACGTCCATTACAAATGCGTGTCCCACGCAATCAAATTCAGGTCCAGTACTCAGCCCACATCCATCAGTAGCGTGCGTTCCCCGTGATGGATCACTTGTGAGATCTGCCTGCAGGCCCCGAGCCCCCGCCTCTGGAAGCTCCTTGTTTTTGTGGTCACAAAGCGCCTTCCAGTCCAGGGGAATCAAAGTGTCGAGTCATCCTGGTCATCTTCCGTCCTGCAGGGAGGAGGCCCAAATGACAAGTGACAGCCACAGCCCTCTGAGCTGAATTTCCAGAGCAAGCAGGCGACAAAGGTGCCCTGTAGAGATGTCATGAATAGAAGAATGTCCCCTCCCAGGAGATGGGAGGGGAGGCAGAGCAGGAAGCAGCTCAGGGGCTGTCATGACAATGGCTTCCCTAGTGAAGCATGGACTACTTCCCGGCAGTTTCCATGGGTTAGTTCCTTTAGGGTTCACGATGTACCCATTTCCTAGATGAAACCAAGGCTCAAAGTGAATGGCTTGCTGGAGATCGCAGGGCTGGTCCTGCAGGGTCTCAGTCAACATGGCACTCTGCAATGTCCGGTTGTAGGGAGAGAGGGAAGCCCACCAGGAGGCCACCACCCCCAGCAGCATCTGCACCTGGATCAAGCTGGACCTGACTGATGATCATTCATCACCCAGCTCTGGACACTGCTTTGGCTCAGCAGAGCCACTGACGCCTGCCTGTCCTTCCTGGAGCCAGGGCAGGGGGACAGGAAGGAGCCATAATGGCTCCCTGAGTATTTCTGGGAATGGGGCAGAGATTGCATCGGGAAGCCCAGGTCTCCCTCACCTGGATGCACCCTCCCTCTGAGCTATTTGCCTACCCCACCTGCCTGGTAGGGGAGTTCAATGCTGATGTACACCCAGATTTTATAAAAAATAAAGGGAGATGGAGGAGCCTTTAATGTCCTATTGTACCATAAGGCAGCTACTGTGGACAGCTTGGGAGAGATTTAAGCATGGATGCTAGGAGGCCAGGCCATCCCTGGCCTTAGCTATGCTCGTCCGTAGCACTACTGTGCTCACAGTCACCCCGACACGGAACCCCCTCCACCCTGGCGCCCCTAGGTTCTGCCGTGTGTCTCGCCTCGAGAGGACCACCACTTCCCTTCCTGCTCCAGTGTGACGGGCAATAGCTGCCCCACAGACGTCTCTTCCTCCCGACTCTAAGCCTCTAAGGCTCAGGTGTGTTTCAAAGGCCGTCGTGCACGAGCCCACGGAGACACTTAACGCCGGGAGCCAGCCTCGGCCCACCTGGGTAACCGCGTCACACGCAGGAGCAGTGTGGGTCCACACGACCGCAGACACATCAGTGTGGGCAGCCAACAGAACGGACGGCACTGTGAGTTCAATGAAGGCGGAAGGAAGAGCCACAGGTAGCGAGAAGTCAGATACGGCGGCAGTCCTTTAGAATCCAGAGCAGTCAGTGCTCCTAAGATAAGCCTCACTCCGACCCGTGAGTGGGCGCTGCTAAAGTCCAGCTGTCAAGGGGATGGGGCCAGCACGCTGCCTCCACAACAGCTCCCCTCCCTGAGGTGGGGTTGGTTCTGCCACCTCCATTTACAGAGGTTTATAATTCTCCTACAGTATCTGGAAGTGATCAGGGAAGTCAGGACTGGAAACTGAGGCTGCCGTACTCCAGGACAGGCCGGCCCACGGTGGAGGCTGACAGCGTATCTAACCCCACACAAAGGGAACCTTTGATGAATACGGGCTGTGCTTTCATTTAAATAGTGCCATTGAGATATAACTGGCATTCTGTTCATTTAAAGTATACAATTCACCAGTTGTGGGTTTTTTTAATTGTTAGTTTGTTTTTGTGGTACTAGGGATTGAATCCAGGGATGCTCTACCATTAAGCTACACCCCTAGCCCTTTTTATTTTTTTGTTTTGGAACAGGGTCTTGGTGAGCTGCCAAGGCTGACCTCGAATCTGCAATCCTTCTGTCTCAGCCTCCTAAGTACTAGGAATACAGGCATGCACCACCACACATGACTAACTCGGCGGTTATTAGTGTATTCACAGACATGTGCAAGTATCACTGCAGCCAATGTTAAAGCATTTTCATCAGTTCTAAAAGAAGCCTGTAATCCTCTAGCCATCACCCTTTATCCCTCTGCCAGTACGAATCTACTTTCTATCTCTAGAAACACCCTGTCCTGAGCATTTCACACGAATGGCCTCACAGAATAAGCAAGTCTTGGTGTGCCTTCTCTCACTCAGTTTAATGTTTTTAAGATGCTTCCATGTCCTAGCACGCCTCAGTGCCTCATTTTTTATGGCTGAATAATATTCCACGGTATGGAGGGACCACATTTTGTTAATCCATTTGTTGGTTGAGGGTCTCTTGGAATGTCTTCACTCTTTGGCTATGGTAAACAGCTCTGCTGTGTGCCGTATGTGCTTACAGGCCACCACCACCTGAACCTCCGCTGTGTCCAGGGCTTTCTCCTCTGTGTGGCCATCAGGAGGCAGAGTCCACTTCCTCTTCCGAAGGCCAAAGTGCTTTCCACCCTCTATGTATGCGGGATGTGAGAAAAGGCCCAGGCTTGGTGGCCACACTCCTGCCCAGGACATGTGGTCCAGATGACACCACAGTGGAGAGGTCCTTCCCCAGGTAGGGGCTGCCCAGAGGCAGCAGGGCAGGGGAGCAGGGTCATGCCCGCACCGCCCCTCCAGGGGGCGCTCCATGACCCTGGCACCAGGATTCCCTGAATTCCATCCCTTTCCAGGGGGCGCTCGATGGTCCTCCGGGTTTTCAGGTCGCCCCACGGGTGACGTGGCATCCTCTCCACAAATTCCTGCGCTGTTGAGATCAGCTAGCGTCAGCTGTTTACTCACCACGCAGGGCCCCAAGTGAGCCGGGCTTTCAAATAAAGTGTTATCCTACCCGCCGGTGCATCGGGAAAGCTGGAGACTTTCCTACCCAGATTCATCGCTGAAAACTACTGAAAGGGGAATTTGGAGACTTCATCCCTCTTGGGCCACCCTTCCCATGTGCCAAGGACACGGGGCAGAGTTCCAAACACAGAAAACACGCACTGAAGTCTAGAAAGTCAAATCAAAGAAGCGATAACGCTGTCAATTTCCCCCTGGCACATTTAACGCCCTTTTCTCCTT
Organism: Graphiurus murinus; assembly: GCA_004027655.1. Lineage (NCBI taxonomy): Eukaryota > Metazoa > Chordata > Mammalia > Rodentia > Gliridae > Graphiurus > Graphiurus murinus. The sequence continues at coordinate 12,587 of PVLC010001221.1, read as the reverse complement.
TCTTTCTCAAGTTCCAAGAGAACAGCTTACATTTGGGTGTGCTTTCGGCCCTCTTACTTGACGGAAGAAAAAAAAGTCAACTAAATTCTTAAGATTTGAGAGCTGGCCGGCTGCCCTGTTCTCTCCCGATTGACCAGTGCTCACCCTGACAAAGGCGGGGTAGGACAGGCAGGAGGAGGGGCCACGTCCCCCGAGGACAGATCCTCAGCGTGGCTCCCATTCAAGCCAAGGCTAGTCTGACCACCTTAGCTGGACAACCTGGTCCCGTTTCCCCCACGACCTGCGCTCAACTTCAGGTTAATCCTTTCCGTTGCAGGACAAGTTTACGTGAACAACGATGGGCTTCAAACACTTACGTTGCTATCTTCCAAAAACTTAAGTGCTTTTGCTATGTTGTTCAAGCGAAAAATTCGATGTGATGAGGACTTGTATTCGTGCAGCTGTGAGGTAAAACAGAAGGACAGTAGTCAGTCAGGCCGACGCAGGTGCTCCGGAAAACCCAAGGGCAGTGCGGGCTGTGCTCCATTTTTTTTTGCTTTACCTCTTTTTCACCGGGATTTCTGCAGAAGGTTAGGGGCTTGTGGCTAACACGCACCTGGACTGGACTGCATCCAAGCCCGGGCACCGCGTCTCGGACCCTACAACCGTGGCATCGGGGGCCCGTGGAGTCGGCCTTCTACAGTACCTGGGACTTAACTCACTGTGGTTGGCAGATGGGGGGGACCCAAGTGGATTAGCAAGGGACACATCCGTCCCATTTTTCTGTCTGACCCAGCTCCTGGCTTATTAGAGCACCCCCACCCCCCGAGACCCACAGCGGCGTGCTCCTCCCACCCGAGCCTTTTGTCAGGACACCAAGTGAGCGTCCGTGTCCGCATCTCAGCTGCTAAATCATGCAGCCGGGCCGGCTCTCCCTGGTGGCAGCAGACATTTCTGAGTTTTGGCCAAGACGTTTGTGGGCAGTTATCTCAGGATGAGAGAAAGAGAGGCCCGCAGGAGCTAAAAGCCAGACGAGGTTGTACATCTGGGGAGTGCCCCAAAGTAAATTCCTCCTTCCTGCAACCTCATCAGTGCTTCCCTGGGAAGGGCTGTGTGCATCAGTGTGACCAGGAGGGGACTGCCAGGCCCAGCTTATGGGAGGCAGAGGCCTGTGGTCGGTTGGATTCCCAAATCAGAGACTACGGACGGAGGCCTCCAAGGCCCAGTGTTCTGGCAGCAAAGTAGAGGGCCTGTGTTGCTGGGAACACAGAACAGGGTGTTTCAGAAGACCTTCTGGGGACCGTGTTCTGGGACCATTCAACCTGCTAAGAAACCCAATGCTATTATTGCAGCAATGGATCCGCCCTTCACTAGACTCCTTGGCCCGATTCTGGACAGCCCCTCTGGGTGCAGCTAACGGGCTTCTTCCACTGAGCTATTGAGTAAGCCCAGGGGAGGGTTAGGAGTGTGGTAAGCAGGAGCCCCACCTTGGCACACCTGATAGTTTGGACGGCATCTGTTTGGGGGAGCATTTGGCAGTATGTGGGACTTTTCTGGTAGCATCCTTGGGTGCTACTGGCATTTAGTGGTTAGACACTAACCGTCATGTCATGCATAGGACAGCACTGCCGCACAACAAAGTATGTGACCCCAAGTGTTCATGGCACCAAGGCAGAGACCCTGCTCCACGTGAAGAGGAGAAAAAGGACCAGGCTGCACGCGGCAGACGCAGGCACCATGGAGAGGCTTGGCTAACGTCTAAAGTGTGATGAGTGTCTGCATCAGCTGGCGTGACTGGACTTCAGTGATGCTTCAAAGAATGCGCTAGATGCCAGCAGTTCCCGTTCCAGCCTCAGGATGGTAGCAGAATGTGGCTGGCAAGAGTCTTTTCAATCTTTCTGATTCTTAGCTATCATTCTAGTTAATATAATGACCTGCTAGCTAAATTTGAATTTTCTAGTTCCCATTTTTACCCATCACAGGTGCACAGAAAACACTGGGCATTTGTTTATTTACTCACTAATATATACTTGCTTTAAAAAAAATTGCTTGGTTATACTTTCCTTTTCTTTCTTTGTAGTACTGGGGACTGAACCCAGGAACATTCTACCTCCAAGCTACACCCCCAGCCCATTTTATTTTTTTGTTTTGAAACAGGTTCTCACTAGATTGCTGAGGCTGGCCTCTAACTTGCAATTCTCCCCTTCTGTTTGAGCCTCTCGAGTACTGGGATTATAGGCCTGCACCACCATGCCTGGCCTAGTGACACATATTCATATTGCTCTTAGTAACTGAAGAAGGAGTGTCACCCTTCAACGTGTCTTGTTGTAGGATGATGTATGTCCAGGTGTGTGCATGGACCTGTTATAGTTTGGATCTAGACTTTCTCCCAAAGGCCCATACAGTAGAGGCCTGGTGGCCAGCCTGCAGTGCTATTGGGAGGCAGTGGGACCTTTAAGAGGCGGGGCCTGGAGGAAGGAAGTTAGGTCATTGGGGGCGTGCCCTAGGAGGAGATGTCTACTAGGACTCCTGGCCTCTTCCTGTCTCCCTCTCTTTGCTTCCTGGCTTCCATGAGGTGAGTGGCTGGCTGTCCCAGGCTCTGGCCATAGTGTTCTGCCTCACTGCAGGCCCCAAGCAACAGGTCCAAGCGATCATGGCCGGAAACCTCCAAAACCACGAGCCAAAATAGACCTTTCCTCCTGTAAGCTGTTCATCTCTCGTATCTTGTTGCAGTACTGGAATGCTAACATACCTGCTCTGAAAAGATGCCTTCCTGCAGCCATTGCAAAGCATTTTATTTCTTCGTGACCCTTCTGTAACATACGTACCAGATTTCGCCCAGACAGGACTTCTAACAAAGCCATTAGGATTTTGCCATCTTGTATATCAACGAATAGGTCTGTAACTTCTAGAGGTGGGTCGCACTAGGGGTGGGGGGCAGGAGGAAAGAAAGTAGCTGATTAGTGATCTGTGTAATCCACAAAACTATTTCAGAGATGCAGGCTTTAGTGCAAGAGAAAACTTTCAGACGTCCAGGTCCCTCTGGTAGAAAGCCCATCCCAGGGAGCAGGTCCCAGGGGAGGTGACACCTGGGCAGCAGGTGCACAGCCACTTGGCAGGAGAGCTGCACAGGAGATTCAGCAACAAGAGGCTGATCAGACAAGTGACCCTGGGGACCCTCCTACCCTGAGATCTCTGACTCCAGGATTAGCTCACTTCCATGTTTCTGTTTAAGGAATGGCATGTCCTGATAGCCTTCTGCAGAATAAAATGGTTCTATGGAGGTTCATTTCCTACTGCAAGCCCTTCACTTCAGAATTGGGGACCCTGAGCTCAGGGAAGCTGGTCATGGTTCCAGCATTTGGTCAAGCAGCTCTTTGGTACAGTCCTGCATCAGGCCACAGTGCCTGAACAAGGTGCACCCAGATCTGCACTGCGATGGCATCACCCTGCGTTGGCTGCACCCGGGACCTCTGTTGGGGTCCTGTCAGGGTCCCTCAATCTTCAGCACTGTTCCGTTCCAGTCTCCACAAATGCATCTCCTGAAGTTGTTGACTATAATTATTTCTGTGTGTGTGTGTGTGTGTGTGTGTGTGTGTGTGTGTGTGTATGTCACTGGAGACTGAACCCAGGGGCACTCTACCTCCAAGCTAAACCCCTAGCCCTTTTTATTTTTTGTTTTGTTTTGAAAGCAAATCTTGCTAGGTTTCTTAGTGTCTCCCTACATTGCCGAGGCTGTCCTCGAACCTGCCATCCTCGGGTCTCAACTTCTCAAATCCCAGGATTACAGTAGGTGTGTGCTCCCATGCCCAGCTTGACTACATTCTTGATGAGCTACCACTGAGCATGAATTCTCCCTTCCCCTTTTGGGACTGGGGCTTTGGCCAGGTGAGAGCTATTGTCTGGGTGCCCTCTCTGATCCTGGGAACAAAGGAAGGTCGGGCTCGGCCCCGGGGAGGCAGCAGCCCTAGGCAGCCAGACATCCAGAAACTCAACCTACCCAAGGCCAGCCGCTCTTCTCCTCTGGGAAAAGCCTCCTTCCTTTCCATGGCAGCCTTGGAGGGCTTGCTTTTTTATTAAGGAAGGTGGCATTTCCTTACCCTTTATATGAGTCCCCGTACCCCAAGTTAGTCAAAATACAGGGCGATTCCACCCACAGGTGCACAGAAAAGGGCTTTGCTTCAAGAGCAAAAGCGACTTTGAACCAAGAGGCAAATTATTTTCTTTGCAAACTCCCGCAGCTCCTTGGGTACATTCCACACCGAGCGCGACAGCATTGGGTTACTGCGGCTCTTACGGAAATGTTATTCCTGTTAATGTGAGGCAGAAAATGAGAGACCCCAACAAAACAGCCCCTGATAAATGGACTAACAGAATTCCCGGTTCCCCGCCCTGACCATGGCTGTGCCTGACGCTGGAGCTCAAGGAATCAGTTTCCTTGGCAGTTTCTGTAAGTGCCTCTGCAAAGGCATCAAACGGGGCCTTGGCCGGGGTCCATCCCGGGGGACAGCAGGGGGAGACATTGAAACGGCTCCAGTGCAAACACTGGCGGCCAAGCATTCCCCAGGCTTCAGGAGATTGGTATGGCCCCGTCCACAGCGCCCCAGGGCTTTCTGCATGATCTAACTCCTTTGGTAAATTAGGGAATTTTTCCAGAAGCTGGAGACTCCGTAAATATTCCTGACAGCCTTCAAATTGCAGTTAAGCCCAATTCACCAAGGAGTTCCTGGGTTTCCTTCCCATGAAAGGCTGTTCTTGAAAGTCTCTGGGCTGGAAACATGGCTGTTAATTTTCCCTGTTTATTACGCATCAGTTTCAGGTGCTATCTGATTTATCCTCAGCGCCGGTGCTACCCACCTGCCCTAAAAAAGGGACAGGAAGTTGCCAAAGGAGAGAATCCTGGAAATGATAAATGCTAACAGGGCTTCATGCTGGGCGGTGAGGGAGTGTGGGGGTATTTGCTATGTGACCCTCTGTTCTTTTCTGTATTTATTTTTTCAATTAAAAAAAGAAGGAGAAAAAGACTCCATAGCTCTGCTCAGTCCCCTTGACACCCATCAAGCGTTAGTTCAGGATTTTAGTGAACTCAGGTTTGGGGACCAGTTTATCTTTTTTTTTCTTTTTCAAAAAAATAATACTTCGCTTTATGAATAAGACTGAAAGTGCGCCAATGATCAAAACAACTGGCAAATGACCTATAATGCTTCTTGCACGATGCATAGTCTTTCACCTCAAGAATTAAGGGTGCTTGTGGGTTGACAGTCCTGTGTCACTCGTTCTGCAGGGGAACGGAGGTGAGGTGGTCATGTGCCTGGGCAACACTCAAGCCTACAGGTGAACTGTGTGATTCGACTTCCCATTAAGAGTCCACTTCCTAAAAATCCACATTTATTTTCTCTGCTTTCTAGTCATTCCGATGATTTCCTCCAAAGGCAAACAACAGTTACTCTTGTGCCTTTCAAGAGGAGGGGAGAGAAGACACTAGACACACCGAATCCCTCTAAGGTCGGGAACAACCAGCTTCTAAAACAAAGGAGACACTGGCTGGGCGCTGAGCCACAGAGCGATGCTTAAGGCGGAAGAGGCGAAGTTGGTAAAGTGAATCCTGACAGATCAGCTGTCTTAAAAGAAAAAAAATACCCCCTCATCCTGCAGCCCCACGCGACTCAAGAAGAGTCGTGGGGTGCAGCCTCCTTGGGGGGAGGGGCTTGGGTTTCTGATTGCTCCCTCTGTCTCCTCATTGGAACTGTTTCTCCTCTCCTTCCATCTGGAGCTGGCTCACTGTTTTGGTGTGGTGTGTGCATGAGCAGCTTGCAGACAAAATGTGACTCAAAATAGCCTGGCCAGAGAATGTAAGACAGAAACAAATTGGGAAGAGAAAGGCCACTAAGTTGAATGCGCAAGAGAAGCCACAGTAGCAGCTCAGGAAAACCATGCAACAAAATGCCTGGACACCTCTGTCTCCCTGTCCTAACCAGAGGGAGGTGATTTGGGCTGCCCTGAGGATGAGGGCTCCTGATGCAGAGCAGAGCATGTCAAAGGGGCAGGTGATGCTACTCATCAATAGCTAGATCATGTGATTAACATGGGGACCTGGCTTTAATAAAAGGTGACCAGAGCTCTTGCATACACCAGTCCCAATGCCTAGAGATGACTCTTTTGTGTGGGTGTGTGTGGTACTGGGGATTGAACCCAGGGACATTCTACCTCTGAGCTATACTCCCAGCCCTATTTTTTATTCTTTATTTTGAAACAGGGTCTCACTAAACTTGCGGAGGGCCTCACTAAGTAGCTGAGACTGGCTATGAACCTGTGATCTTCCTGTCTCAGCCTCCCAAGTCCTGGGATTACAAGCGTGCGCCACCACGCCTTGCTCTAGAGATGACTCTTCCCAGAGCCCCACAGCAACTGCGGCAGGATGCTTCCAAGTGTTGGAGGCATGGGGTGACGCCTCTCGTCTCAGGAAGCGCCAGGGTTGTGCTACATCAGATGTCTTCCTGCATTTGATCTTGAATCCCCACTTAAAGATAAGGCCTCCCTTTCCCCAACTGGACTGATAATCCCAGGAGGCCAGGCTGTGCCTTATCTCTATACCTCCAGCACCAAGCGTGGGACCCGGGGTTTGCGAAGACCCTCATAAATGTTTAACAAGTGAGTGACAGCAGAGAGAACACAGAGCCGCCGCCGCCTCCTCCTCCTCCTCCTCCTCCTCACCACTCTACCCGACCTAGGCTCAGTTATAGATGAATCCATCACTTAACAAATCCCCGAGGGCCCCACTGACCTTTTCCAGATGTAGATTTATCCATCGAGTAAAAGTCCTCTTCTGCACATTTTCCCTCTCAACTGAAAACAAAGAAACACCATTAGCAGGAGGGTAGGGGATGGGGTACGTGTGTGTGTGTGTGTGTGTGTGTGTGTGTGCCCGTGTGTGTGCGTGCGCAGAAGACATTCTCTGCAGATGGCAGACTGAGTCCTGAAGGGTCCCAGGTAAGCTGGCAAGGTCTTTCAGTGGCACCCCAAACCCATCTTCCCCAGCCCAAGCCCCAGGCATCTGTATAACCCATGGATTGAGGCAGAGAGCAAAACTTCCTACACACCCTACAATGAGCATTTGGACATTTGCCCCTGCAGGTTAAGAAACGTTCGTGGGAAAAAGAAACCCCCAAGACCAAGACACGGGTGCTGCCTAGCCACCCAGTGGTAGAGATGGGTCTAGGGAGCCCAGAACGAGGGGAGACGGGGTGAGGCGGGGTCAGTGATCAGGAGTTAGGATGGGGGCTCTAGAATATACCAGGGTGTGGTGGAAGGGATCTGACAGCGTGGGTCAGACGTAGCCCTGTCATCGCCTGGCTTTGGTGCATGGGACAGTTGCCTACACCCCCCAAGTCCCATACCCCGAGCATGAGAAGCCCCCTCCCCAGGCTGCCAGAGGATGCTTGGGATCCTGGGTACCACATGCAGTGGGGTCCCTGGCCCAATGGCTGCTGATTTTTTCCTTGGTAGCTATTATTTTTAGAGCCAGAAAGACTTTGCACCCTTCGGGAAGGGAGAATCCTTGCTAGGCCACAGTAATGACCCTATCTACTTTTTCCAGGGAACAGCTCTTCCCAGATGGGTTTCTTAGCAAAGAGTTTTCACTGTCAAGGACACTGCCATCCACCGCCTACATGGCAGGCAGTGTGCTTCTATTAATCTGCACACCTTACCATGCCCCTGCTGAGTAGGAACTATTATTCTACAGACTAACAAAATGAGGCCCAGAGAGGGTGCAGGGGGAGAGTGTCGGGGCATCAGGGGGAGAGTGGCAGAGAAGACCACTGGTCTGTCCCCCACATCAGCCAGTGCCCCCGAAATGGAAGCCCTGGGTTTGAATTCCAGCATTCCCAATACAGCCAAGGGGTCTGCAATAGTAATGATTCAAAAAAGATCTACTGAGCATTTGCCATGCGGCAGGCAGCGAGGCCCTGCATGGGCATTCATTAATTTAATCCATACTGCACCCCCCCCCCCACAGGCAGACACCACAATGACCTTCAGATAGGAAACCCGAGGGCAGGAAGACTTCAGGCTTGCCCAAGGTCACACCGTCTGCAAGGTTATCCAGTCTACACAGACAAGCAACTGCGAGATGAATAGTTCATGTGCACTGGAGCTGGGACTCTGGCTCCTTGAGCTCTTTCTCCTCCCTCCTCAGCTCGGTGGACTTAGCTATCTGGGGCCCTCTTGGAGGACCTGGACAGTATTCCCCTGGAGGGCCACCATACCAGCACCTGCACCTTGGCCCATGGTGGCCTGAGGCAGCTGCCTGGGGAACTTCCAGCTGCCATACCTCTCGGGAAGCACCCCTGAAACGTCCCTGCCAGATGACTCTAAATTACCAAGCTCTGGATTTCAGCAGTTAGAAGAACATATCACAGATGTCTAAAACCATTTCACACTTCTCTAGCGATCAGAAAACAAGAGCCAATTTATCTCCTGGAGGAGAAAAAAAGGCTCCAGTTTTCTCCAACGACTGTGGGTTTTTTTCCTTCTTCTTTGGCCTCGTTATTAGGTAGATGGCGACGCCCATAAATCAAATTTTAATATTGTGCCTTTCCATCTTTTTAATTGAAGAGCCAGCAGACAGTAATTACGCACAGAACTGTTTTTCTCCCATTTTCCTATTTTTCTGAGAAGGAAGGTCACTGGCAAGTAGGTGTAAGATCTGATTCCAGTAAACTCAGAGGGAGGGAGGGAGAAAGGAAAATAAGTTAATAGAAATGGGAGGTAGGAACAAGGGGTATTTGCTGAGACTGGTGAGTCAGAGTCTCAGAGACTTCCGGAAGCTTGGAGAGTATCCTGTCCCCAGCCCCATCTGAAACCTTCCCACCTCTGTACCTACGGATCTACATTACTGTCTTTGATGGCCCTAAGGTTTCCCATGGTCCGGGTGTCCCCGAGTTCAGTTTCCACCTCCCACATTTGATGGACATGAAAGCTACTTCTGATTTTTCACTGTTACACAAGCAATAGAGCAACAACAATTCTCATACAAGCACTCTGGTACATGGTACTTTTTGCACAAACATATGCATGTATTAACAACGACAGGGGAACTGCTGGGTCTTAGTGGCAGGCACATTTAAAATTTTAATAGCTACTTCCAAATTGCCTTCCCAAAAGGCTGCCCCAGTTTATACTCCCCCCCCACCTGTCTTTAAACAACTTTATGGGGACTGTAAAGTATTTACACACACATTCAAACATGCAGGCTGGTTTCTCCATCTGGCCTGAAAGAGAGTAAAGTATATCCTCTGAAACAGAAGTACATTTAGTAGAAGCCTGTGAGAACCTGGGTCAGACTGTAGTTTAACTACACTGGAGGGTGTGAATGCAGAGGTGGGTGTCTGTTGAGTTACACATGCCTCATCCTTATTCATTCACCCGTCCATCCATCCATCCATCCATCCACCCATCTATCTGCCCACCCACCCACCTTATCATCATCTATCCATCCATCCATCCATCCATCCATCCATCCATCCATCCATCCATGCATCCTTCCACTCACCCATCTCTCCTCCAGCTGGTATGTAGGCAGTGACTACTATATGCCTGGAACCAAGCCAGGCTCTGTGGGCAAAATCAGCAAGAGAGAATTAAGCATTCATGGAATCTGCACTCCAAGAATTCACAGCCGAGTAGGCGAGAGAAAACATAGATGTCTCACAAGGCACATTCTGCAAAGGAGAAGTGATAAGGATGGGAGGAGGTGACTTCACGGCACACGGGGAACTCCTCTGGGGCTCTGAGAGGATCCACAGGGGATGGGGGACCCGGAGGAGCTCCGGAAGGCCAGGACCACGTGCTCAGACGCTGCCCTGATTCAGAGCCCTCCTCTCGGTGGCTTTGCTTCTGTCCTTGCTCAGACCAGTGGGGAAATCTGAGCACAGACCAGCCTGGGCAAAAGAACGGCTGTACAGGAGGAACGAGGTGACGGTGGCAGCGAGACCACGTCAGAAATAGCAGACAAGTCCCAACTGGAACAGGGTGTGCAGACTGTATTTTGAGGACCCAAAACTGGGCCACGAGGCTGGGTACACAGGAGAGACTTGCAAGAACTTGAGCCTGTCCCAGAACATCCCCTTCAGGGTCACACTCTGCGACCTTGGGCAAGTTCACAACGTTCAGAATACCTTTGCCTCAGTCTCCCTCTACGGAATGGGGACAGCTGTGACCCCAACCCCCCCCAAGCATGCTAGGGGACTGCATGAGTTCACCCCAAAACACATCCATCCCCACAGCAGCTCTGTCCAGGCGCGCCTCCCCAGCCCCCAGGTCACACAGCACAGTGTGGACTTGGGGACTCCGTCTGGTGTCTGGACACCCAGGGCCGCTGCTCTCATGTGGCCTTGTCTGTTTCGAAACCACCACCCCCATCCTGCAGACGTTTCTCCTCTGGCCTGCCAAGACTCCATAAACTTTATATAGTTTCCATAAATCCAACGGCCCCTTTTTTCCTATCACGTTGTAAAGGTGTAGGAAACCATTGCTCTGGAAGGATCTGGCTTTTCACGGAGTGTTTGTGGGGCCCGGTGTGGGTTTACTGGGCAACAATAGAGTATTAACAGTGCTGTAAAGTTGCCATCCCACTTGGCCTAACCGGCTGGGGTGCCAGAGAGCCAGGCAGGGGGGGCAGAGGGGAGCTCACCAAGACCCAAAACCCCGGGGGGCCGAGGCAGAAAGGAAGGCTCAGCCTTCCAGCTCAAAGCCGCCAGTTCAAATTCCCAGCCTCGACGTTAGCTCTGGCTTTGCCAAGAACAGACCATTTGAGAACGGGAGGTAGTACATTCTCACGAGAGGCGGGAGCCGCAGACTGGCTCTGGGAAGTCACATAGATTCTTTCACAGTTGTGGCATCTTGCCCCTAGGTCCAGATTTTTCCCCAGCCTATTTCCTACGTAGTATTTCCTCTATCATATTTCTGCTCTTCCCCACCCTGGACAAAGGTTTGCAGGCGCCACCTGCTTATAACAAATTATAAGGCCATGATAAGAAATTACAACCAAATAGGAAAGCATGGAGAAAGATTTCCTGCAATTTCATATTGCCAAGAGAAAGCACGCACACACAGGCACACATACACACGTATGTGCGTGCAGAGCTAACACACGGAGGTACTCACACACACAATTTTAATACAGTCAATGATGACTCAGTTTCTCAAAGTGTGGCCAGAGATCGCTAACATTAAGAGCCTCTGGCATGGTAATTAAATGCTCATTCCCGGGCTCCACCTGAGACCCGCTACTCCCTTTTCAGGGGCAGGGACCTGGGAAACTGCATTTCACCAGCTTGGCAGTTGATGATGGTGCGGCTTGAGAACCCAGGTCTTGGCAGGAGGAGACAATTCGCACAATTTTCTGGTTATCTTTGGACAGAGCAGGGAACGCCCTTGGGCATGTCAGTCTGGCATGGGAGACTGACCGGGCTGTCTGGAGCCAGACCCAAGGCTCCACCAAAAGCCCCTATGATGGGGATAAGGTTCTCAGGCTTAATCGGTACTTAAGATGATTTAGTGAGTTATCAGTGGAGAATGGCTTTGGGGCACCAGGCATGGAAATTGTCCTTTCCTGTCCTGCAGGGCTCTTCCTGCTAATGGGCACCTCCAAGTGACTTTAGTCACTGAATTCCTATGGCTGAGAGGAATAAGATTCTTCTAAGAGGTGTTTTAGCCAATGAGGCCCCCAGACATGGCTGATGGAGGTGGAGGTGCCAGACTGGGTGGGTGCAGACACCAGGACAAAGGCTCCAGGGTGAGGCACAGCCTCACTTGGGGGACAAAAAGCCCACTTTCTCTCTGCCACTGATGCTACTATAGAAGAGGAAAGTCGCAAAGTAGTAAGCCTGCCCCATCAACCACTGCTGGGAAGGTTTAAAAGGGGCAGCTGGGGCCGCCTCGCCTCCGAACCCACCCCTTCTGCAAATGCTCTCTTTTGTAAGCCTACAACATTTCTGCAAAGCTGGTTTAGTACTGCCCCATCTCACAGATAAGGAGCTTGCGGCTTGGGAGTTTAAGAAAGTGCTGCGGTCATTCAGTAGGACACCAGAACTGGCCCCAGGAGACCTTGGCCCCAAGCTGCGGCTCCCCTGTACCGCCCCATGGCTGGAAGTCTGCTGGTGTGTTCTCCATCTCCTGGGGGGCATCTGCTCCTCAGCCAGCCTGGTGGTCTCATGCCCCCATCCCCCACCAGGAAGTCTCCAATCTGCTGGCTCCCCACCCATTCCCCAGCGTGGAACACCGGAATCCCTCCGGCCTAGCCTTTGGCTACTGGGTCTTGTCCAGGGCAGCTGCTCCCAGGGGACGCATGGCAAACTCTGGAGATGTTTTTAACTCTCATGATGGATGGGGTACCACCACGTCATGCAGGGAGGCACGGGGGCCGCAGTCTAGGATGCACTGCCCAGGGCAGTTTCCCACAACACAGAACCATCTGGTCCCCCAGGGAGCTTGTGTGACTGACCGACTGAAGGAACAGCACATCGCAGATTTCCTCCCGTGGAGCACAGAGAAGAGCGGCCGCAAGAGGGAAAGTTCTGCCAAAGATCCCCCTGCGTGGCCTTGGA